>KZ308256.1:609530-623092 GCA_000376725.2 Ladona fulva
TATGTAAAGATGCTGTTTCTTTTTTTTTAAACTACATTTTTTGTGTTATCTCCGCATACAGAGGTTGAGTTACTAACTTTTTAACTTGCATTAACTGAATTTCTCATTATTTTACTTCTGCTACGACATTCGAAAGTTTATCTTGTAATAGTCCCTATTTACTCAACAAACTTTAAGATCTGCGGTAGTATTTTTCAAGATTCAATATTAGATTAGTCTTTTATGGAAATTACGGAATTAGGGAGAATTTATGAATGGAGAGTCTTAGGAAATGTATTCATAATTCCGGATAGAGCAACTACAAATTCAACGAGAGAGAATTGCGTTTCTCACTCTAAAAAAATTCGGATTTCCCGGAATACGATTTCTTCTTTCCTTTTGGCGAAGAAAAGTGTTGTAGAGAAGTAGTTTGCAAAGTTCTTTCTTGTGGCGAACACCGTAGGTTACATTTTGGCCCACCAAATCCCCAGCCAGGCCAAGTAGCCAACGTCCAATCCAAGTCTTGTCATAAAATTTCTCTTTTTTGTTTAACTTTTTCCTCTGACAGTTTCCGTTGTCGCTTGTCACTTATGTTATTTTCCAAGTATGCCCATCCTTGCCGTACAGTTTCGATGAACAGAGGTACGATTTGAAATAGTTTCGCATTGCTTTGGAATACCATGTCAGTTACTTATATTAGCTCAGTAATATTGTGTCCACCTAGAAATGCAAGAGAAAATTCCAGAAACTTTACAGAACGTACCAAAAACTCGTGTGTGGGCTAGTGTACGTAATGATTTAGTCGTGAACGTCCAAGAATATGCACGTTATTCGTTTACCAACCTAATTCATACCGCCAAAATGTATAGGTATAATTCAAAGAATTCCCCGAAAGTTGAGGGGATACACTGCAATACCTGTGCACCCCAGAATTGTAATATTCCTTTATATTCAAGAACAAAATTTGCATTGTAGTTATTGTTTTGTTTTAATAGACGGTTTTTGCTCAAAATAGTACAAAACGTATTTTTTATGGTATGAACACTGTTTACTACTCAATTATCTACTACTATTAAGGAAATCAGCCAATTATACCTTGAAGAAAATTCATAAAAGTTTCAAAAAAATGCTCCAAAAAGGCGTTGTTTGAAAGCAAGCCAATCGTTAGGATATTCCAACCAGAGGGGGTTAGGGTTCTCCGTGGCTTCGCTTTGCATGTTTATTATTCCCAATATGTATTTCGGCAACATCGTCACTATCTCCTCATTTACCGGTTAGCTTCATTTTACGTTAACGACGGGTTAATGCAAATGAAGGACTTCACAATCTCAATTAAGCCAAAAAGCCAGTATTACAATTTTTTATGCTTTTGCCGGATTTGAAAAACCCAGTTCTTTTTATTTTGTTATTAAAAATGTTATCTCGGAAAGATTGATACACGAGAAATTTATCTTGAGAATTATAACCCTAGTTACCTTCATCCCGGAGTGTTGCACTGACATGTTAGCAGCTAATGCACATATACTTCCATCTTTCAGAGTTGAACTTACTCTTCATCGATAAAATTCTCATGCGTCATGGCCTCAGTCGATTTCCTCCTCTTACTCTCTTTCCAAATAAGGTAGAATTAATTGACTACCGGAATAAATCCTGGACGAGTATCCTTCCCGCCTTACCGGTAAACCTTAGTGGGAGTAGAGGAAATAGAAAACGTTTCCATTTCACCTTGGATTCTTCCTCCAAAGTGAGCTTACCTAAGGCATAAAAACTGATACAGAACGGATCGCTCTATCAAGAGTTGCGGCACGGAATCGTAAACTGATATAGAAAGAAGTAAGCTCCTCACCTCCCACTTTAATTTTCGCTTTCTCTCCTCCTACCTCTTCATACACCACTTCCAAATACTAATGCTTTCTTTCCGTCCTTTCTGTTTATCCGAGCTCTTCTGCTGGGCTTGCGCGCTGGCTTCCATTAGGTGGAAGCTATATTGTTCTCCTATCTTACTTCTTTCCTTTCCTCTTCCTTTCCTCTTCCTTTCTCTCATCCCGCAGATTCTTCTTATCTCTATACCCCATCTTTTGCTTCATCACTCTTTTCCTTTCACCGCTCTCATTCGTCATTATCTCTCCGCCAATTTAATCAAACAAACCCCGTCTCTTCTACGCTGCTAATCGGAATAAACTGCTTACCATCGGGAAGAAATCGATGCGGTTATTTCTCCGAGATTACTACTGCTGAAGTTTTTGGAATCTGTAGTTGCCTGCCAACATTGGAACAGTTTCTTTCAGATGGCGTAATGAGACGAGATTGAGTTTCAGGTGGGCATTTCAACGGCGCAGTCAAGAAACAAAAGAACTTTCCAGGCGTAATATTGGTATTGCTGGCGTCTCTGCTTAGGAATGAGACTATTTCAAAAGATTTATACAGGTTTGAAAACATCCACATAGTGCATATTCCTTCCTCCAAATTTTTAATCACTTCCGCTCTTTTAGGATAAAAGAAGGCCTTGAGACGCCAATAATTCTCTCTTGGCCTATTTCTCATTGGTATTACAGAGAAATCTCCGTTATTTCCGGATTACGTCCGGATGTATGCCATTTAGACACATTCTTCTAATACTCCAGTGAAAAAACTACCCAAACCATCAAAGTACCTTAACCATCAGTCTGTGATTTTCTCTCACAACTAAATCTTCGAACTCGTAAGAATGCGGATCAGACCTTGATGTCAATCTTAAACCGGAGGAAAAAGTAAGGAACAAATCACATCAGTCTCCCAGGAAGATGACTTTATTTTCTATTACAAACAGATCCAACAATCTCCAAACTAAGGATCGGGTCTTATTAACTTCTTAGATTACTTCTAACTGCATTTTAAGTACTGAAATGAATTCCTTTCATCATAATTATGTCCTCATTGAGGATCGTCTCATTACCCGTTTAGCTAAGTGAGATAAGGAAACCATATTCTTGTTATGTCGTCCCCGCCAATGTACGCTATTTCGACACAATGTTCTTCCTGGAGGATGCCCAGGGGCGTAGCCAGGATTTGTTTATGGGAAGGGATTAAAGCCGTGGAGAAAACACTGCATTGCCTACAACACAGGTGCAGAAATACCTCCGCCCAAAATCCAATGAAAGTATAAACCGATTTGTTTTAACTGTTCTCAACGAATCTCCTGCGACTTTTGTGTAGATTAATTGCGAGAGGCCATCCTCTTCGATGGTTTTGTTTATTGTTGGCTCTGTTTTCATGAGGGGGGGGGGGTTGAACCCCAAAAACTGCTCCCTTGGCTACACCTCTGAGGATGTCAAATGATTTTTTCTCTATTCCAAGCGAGCTTTCAATTTCTTCACATCCGACGAGCTAATTGAATGTCACATTCAGGATACCCTTATGATAAGACCTTTAGTGCTCCTCTTTAAGTTCTATACTAGCAGAATTGCCCGTTGATTCTCAACGAGGAAGTAAATATTAATAAGTAGCATCCTAATTGCGATCTCTCAAGAAAACAATAATCAACGTACCAAACGAAAAACAGAAATAACTATCTATTGAACGAAAAGCACATTTAGTCGGACATTGTTTTAAGATCTAATTGACTGTTCACGTTCGAATATTTTTGAAGAATATGCGGACGAGGGATTCTGGTAATTATAAAAGTTACATAGATATTGACCTAATAATGACCACAAAAAAGAATACAGATGGTAACTCAAACGCTGAGCACAAGAAAATGTGTTTTTAGTTGAACACAAGACAAAAATTTCCTCAGTTTTGCTAAAAATCTTTCAAAGTTCCTCGAAAGTTTCCCTTTTCAGTACCTGCAGAGGTAAATCTCCTATTTTCTCTCTCTTTGAAGGTGACAAAACATTATGTATTAGACATGTATATATCAATACACTCCTTTATGGCCGTAAGTTTATTATATGATTTCCCTTTTCACTCTGTCTCTCTCTCTCTCTCGCTATCTTCTTTGCCCGTCCGTGAGAAAGGTTTCGAACTATTTAAATCAACTACGAAGAGCACTGCAATATTTATGGGTAAACTAAGTTTATGTAATGTAATAGCTATTTATGTTCATATTAATCCATTTGAATGGCTTTTAATTATGCCAACGACAGGCCCTTCCTCTTGTGCATTCATGCGTTTTGAAATTTTCGAGGCCTGTAGAAATAGTTCTAACTTCATTCATTAAATTTGTGGCAGTTTCTGTTATTCCATTTCATAATGGAAATTTAATAGGACAGAGAATTTTCGGTGTTTAGTAGTGTGATGCTTTGTTTGCACGCCAGCAATGGCCGAGTTTCTGCATGTTTCCCTCAACATTGCGAATGAATTCTTTGGCTCGTTTTGTTCAATATAATAACTCTCCTTCTGTTTCCATTTATCCAGGGCAAATGGGTCAAGTTTGAAAATGCAACCGTACGCTGAGATCTTAAGTATGAGAACTCTTTCCATCAGTGGACCATGCGGGTGAAATCATATTTCAAGATTCTAAATCTAAATGAGGGAAGAATCCCATTGATTACATCCTCACTAGACCGATTTTCAAGATTCCAATGCCCTAGTTCTGCTACGACTAATTTTTTTTAATGCTATTTTTGTGAACTGAGACATCCTCCTAATGCCAACGAGCAACTCGGAATATATAGACCATATCGGAACTTTTGGTGTTTAGGGATAATGTAAAATGCATTACGGAACAGTTCACTTTCACGAGAAAAGAAATACGTACGAATGCGGTAAGTTTAGGCGTTACTTCTTTTGAGTAACGCCATTGGGAACAAGGAGAAACGTGTCCAGTCGAAGAAAAAGGTCTAAATGGACATTGCCGGTATTTTGTTTTTACTCAACCTTTTGTCTTATTTGGATTTTACTTATCTTTTGCCACCAAGGATAAGGGAAAGGCGTTTATATTTTTGTGGTTGAAACACCTGCCTGTAAAATGGGAAATGTAGGTTCGAATCCCAGTCATGTCACTATTTTTCACATCTGTTCATCCTTAAGTTTTACTTCGAATAATCGAACATTGTTAATGTTTATTCTGGATTCAATGGCTGTTTGAGCGGTAGTTAAAATTAATATAATCTATGAAAGTGATCGAAAATGGTTAAAATATTAACAATAGCCGCGATTAATATCTTTAAGTTATAGTCATTAACTTACTAAATAAATGCAATTAGTCGTGTAGGAACGTACATCATCGAATTCATAGACTTTAATTAGAATTTAATGCCTTCTGTTTTCTCGGAAAGGTAGGGATCAATTATCATTGCATTTTCACTTATCATTTTGAAGAGGAAAACAGCAAAATAATAATTGGGATTTTGCGCGCAGTGATTGTCTTCTTTCCTGAAGACACTATGGCCGTCAAAGCTAATGTTAAACTGAACAGCAGAGTGGGTTCTGCGTGTGACATGTTTTCATGTTATTACTTTCACAAGAATTACAAGTCTGATATTAAGTAAAACTCTAATGGTTTTAGGAACTTATTGACAGTATGGATTTTAGATATTCTTTTTACATTTTGGAGTAAGAATGAACCACATTCATAGTAGACATTAAAGAAAATTTGGATCCACTTTAATAAGAAAAATAAATCTGAAAATTTACCATAGCAGACCTAATAGTCTAACATACCGTATTGGCCACTTATTCTTTGAAAATTTGAGATAATTTACAACGCGAATATTTCTTTCAAAGTATAATAAGCGGTGTGTTAAATTTTAGAAGACATTTTCTGAGCAAGCTCCACGTTTAATAATTCTCTATCGCATGCAAGTTTTTTTCGCGATGAAAATGCCTTTCAATAGATCTTTACGGTCAAAATTGATGGGTTTCCACAAATGTAATGTATGCCTGCAGCCTGAGAAGAGCGAGAGAAGAGGCAAAGTAGTTTTTAGCGTCCGTTCGAATTGAGGTCGTTCCTGGAGGGATAGGACAGCTGCAAGGGAAGGAGTTGGCCACTGTCGCCAGAGCGCACAGCCAAACGACAAATTTAATTTCATACTTCGCGTGCTAGACGTAGAAAAAATCCAAACACCCGAATAACGCCCTTTCCTCCTCAGAATTTCTTAATTTGCATATAGAATAGCAGGTTTTCCCATTTTCAGCGGGCATCCTTACTTCAACGAGATTTGAAAGCAGTCCCACCTGTCCTATTTACTCCTGAAGATTGAAGACGTTGATACTCAGTGGGTTCAAATCACGCTATCTGGCTGTATAGCTATATAAAAGTTCATAGAGAACGATTTTAAGTAATTTCGCTGATACCTCATCAATACGCTGTATGTATTACTTACAAAAGTTTCGCGTATGTATTTTCATCTTCATTTTAAAGGACGTGGGCAAGGCGGAAGAGGCGGAGTGAGGGAAAGAAAATGGTTTTAAGGCGGCTTATGAGCTTCTTGCATTATGTCACACCTTCCTGCCCCTTTTCATCTTTAACAAAATGTCCTCCTTTTTGGAGTAATTTTCTCATTTTTACCGACGGGGTCTCACGGTTAGCCAAATGGGCAACGCATTCGACTTCGGTGAAAGCGGACCTGGGTTCGATTCCCGGTGGGGGCCTATGTGCAAATAATTGCTATTTGAATTTCGGTCCAATCGCAACGCCATAATAATCTGCACTGATGACAATGATGCCTTATTCATGCAATAATATTTCCTCCTTTCGTTGTTCAACTTAATTTAAACGATTTCATGCGTTGTATCTCTATATCATATTTGATGATAAGTCAACATTTTTTATTTTGAGAGAACGGAGTATTTTCTCAAATAATGTGGAAAAAGAATTTAAAATCGTCTTAGAAAGAGTCTGTTAGGACTGGGAATCGAACCAGGATCATCGACTTGTTGATTCCTCTAGCAAATTTAGCTATCGTGCCAGTAAAATATTTATTTTGGGACCTTTTTATTGGCATGCTTGTTCTGACACGATAATAATTGGCTAGTGCAGTAATGTGGAAAGTGGAAGGTATTGGTTCGAGTCCCAGTCCTGTCAGACTTTCTTCATGTACGTTTCTCCTTGCAAATATTCATTCATTCATATTCATATAAATTAACACCTTAATGTGCTAATTTACTTTTAACCCTTTCCCTTGTCAACGACGCAGTCAATAAAATCAAGATTAATTGAAATTCATTTACTCTATGGAAAAAAGCTACAAACTCCTCGGAACTTTAAGTATTACATCATTCGAATAACGGAGAATGGTTATCAGTCTATGTTTTTTGTGATTGATAAAGATCATAACGTTCACAAACGTTTATGGCTCGCGTAATTTCCTTTCTGCAATTCTGTTTTTAGATGATTATACTATGTATCGCTCAAATTCGTGGATCTATTACTATTTTAAAGGAGTGTAATGTAATATTGTTTGTAATGTTCACTCCCTTTTACTAAAGTTTCCTATTTTGTGTCGACTCTAAATATATTTAACATTTTTTTTCGTGTTCTTTGAGTTATTTATATTTTTAAATGTAATCGTATTGTCTATTAACTGTATGATTTTTTGCGGTGTTTTTCAACCCCTTTCTTTGTGGTTATTTTCCTGCAATGTGTGTTTTTTCTTTGGGAACCTTAATTAGTAAGGTTTTTTTCCCACAGTCTACTCTTCCTTTTTGTTTTTAATTAATCATTGTATGCATAGTTATGGCGTGCGAGGTCATGAGGAAGAGAAGCCCACATGGACCTAAACTCGCCAATAATGGGTCTGATAATCAATCTGTCTATATTCTGGAAAATAATAGTAAGTTCTGTTGCTCAACTTGAATGTCAATGCCGCAAATTTCTTTAAACTATATAACACGAGGGAACATTTAAGGTAGTTTGCCGCAGGAAAACGAAGATTCTTGTCTTTAATGTGAATCTCATATTTGTCTAGTTCTGTTTAATACTACTTCAATTGTACTGAAATTAAGATGTAAAGAAGTATGTAAAGATGCTGTTTCTTTTTTTTTAAACTACATTTTTTGTGTTATCTCCGCATACAGAGGTTGAGTTACTAACTTTTTAACTTGCATTAACTGAATTTCTCATTATTTTACTTCTGCTACGACATTCGAAAGTTTATCTTGTAATAGTCCCTATTTACTCAACAAACTTTAAGATCTGCGGTAGTATTTTTCAAGATTCAATATTAGATTAGTCTTTTATGGAAATTACGGAATTAGGGAGAATTTATGAATGGAGAGTCTTAGGAAATGTATTCATAATTCCGGATAGAGCAACTACAAATTCAACGAGAGAGAATTGCGTTTCTCACTCTAAAAAAATTCGGATTTCCCGGAATACGATTTCTTCTTTCCTTTTGGCGAAGAAAAGTGTTGTAGAGAAGTAGTTTGCAAAGTTCTTTCTTGTGGCGAACACCGTAGGTTACATTTTGGCCCACCAAATCCCCAGCCAGGCCAAGTAGCCAACGTCCAATCCAAGTCTTGTCATAAAATTTCTCTTTTTTGTTTAACTTTTTCCTCTGACAGTTTCCGTTGTCGCTTGTCACTTATGTTATTTTCCAAGTATGCCCATCCTTGCCGTACAGTTTCGATGAACAGAGGTACGATTTGAAATAGTTTCGCATTGCTTTGGAATACCATGTCAGTTACTTATATTAGCTCAGTAATATTGTGTCCACCTAGAAATGCAAGAGAAAATTCCAGAAACTTTACAGAACGTACCAAAAACTCGTGTGTGGGCTAGTGTACGTAATGATTTAGTCGTGAACGTCCAAGAATATGCACGTTATTCGTTTACCAACCTAATTCATACCGCCAAAATGTATAGGTATAATTCAAAGAATTCCCCGAAAGTTGAGGGGATACACTGCAATACCTGTGCACCCCAGAATTGTAATATTCCTTTATATTCAAGAACAAAATTTGCATTGTAGTTATTGTTTTGTTTTAATAGACGGTTTTTGCTCAAAATAGTACAAAACGTATTTTTTATGGTATGAACACTGTTTACTACTCAATTATCTACTACTATTAAGGAAATCAGCCAATTATACCTTGAAGAAAATTCATAAAAGTTTCAAAAAAATGCTCCAAAAAGGCGTTGTTTGAAAGCAAGCCAATCGTTAGGATATTCCAACCAGAGGGGGTTAGGGTTCTCCGTGGCTTCGCTTTGCATGTTTATTATTCCCAATATGTATTTCGGCAACATCGTCACTATCTCCAGGGGATGAATAGAAATATAGAAGATGAAGGCAAAGGAAGAATGCATGTAAAATTTCGAAGNAAGACGATCCAATTTTCTATTATAGATACAGCCAACTAGATAGAGTAAGTCCAAACAAAAGTTTTCGCTTTTTTTTCACCACTTCCCAAATATGCGAAGGAAATACCTCAGTCAATCATATAACGGTGGACAATTAGCTACAAAAAATTACCTGCGAAATGATGACGGCTTTATATAGCCCAAGGAAGCAGTGAAAGTTCCATGGAAATTGAAACTTTATTATCCATTTTTACTTGCGGTCGTCCTTTTTCACCGGCTCATTGCCTTTCGTGGAATGCGGAATCCGCACATCAATACCTTTCACCACATTCTCGAGTGATGAATAGAGGTTGGCATCTTGAGGATTTCAAGTTCACTAAATTTTGGCATAGCCTCTTACGCCGTGGCGCGGTTATCTTGACCTTTTATATATTTATTAAACTTCCGCTGATGTGCGCAAGAAATGGTGCATTAAAATTGAATGATTTTAGGATGCTTACAGAATCACCGCAAAAGTCTCTTCTGGAACAAAGGGTTTTTATTATTTAAAAAATGACGAGAGGCTGGTGAAAGACTTCCTTCTTTCGACTTGGTATTATTAATGCGATGTCGTCCACAGAGATTTTTTTAAGCTCCGCCTTCACTTCTCCCGTTCTTCAGAGACTCTTGACTTTCAGGGAGGAAAAAAGCGAAATAAGTTCTCACCCTATATTTCATAGGAAGCTATGAATATTTTCACTTCAGCGAGACTGTAAAAATGTTTAAATACGTTCAGTAGGCTTCCGCTCGAGGCAATCCCTTATTTAAACTCCTTGAAGATCTTAATGACGATTTATGGTATTATCAAAGAAAGAAAGGAAGAATTCCCCAGCAGTTGGGAATTTCACTGAAGGATAATTTATCGCGGTGCTAAAGTTGAAAAGAGAAAGAAGGATTTGAATAATTTGTAATTGCCACTATCTTTTTTACATAGCCAGGAGAGAAGTGATTATACCCGTAAGGAATTCAGAAGCTCATCCATATAAACGGCTCTTCCGTAAAATCTCGAAAAAAGGCCTCTATTCAATTTAAAGCATGTAATTCGCTCTTCCATTTTCCGAGAAGCCTTCTAAATAATGTACCAAATAGTACACCAGGAAAAAGTCTCCTCAGAAGAATAGAAATGTTTTACAGTTTTATTTCAAAAATACATGCCAAAAGTACTGCCATTCATTTAGGATAAAATCACATTCTGGGGTTCTGAGACACAATCTTAAGGAACGCTCACTTCCTTCCTCGTCTACTGCTGTCATCCAGTTTTACTATACCAATGGTTGATGAATTAGGAGAATAAAAACACATGATGTGGATGAAAGGGTTGTATTTTGAAAATTAAGATATGAAATTGAAGATTAGCGATTATTGATGGCATATTGACATTTCCGTTCCCCCGGTAGAGAGCATTATTTGCAAATAACAAAGGCTAATAAATAATTAAGCAAAGGCTGTTTCTTACTTTGATTATTATAATGCGCCATCCTTATAAGTTACAATCCCTCTTCATCTACATGTTCTAATTTTATCAAGTAATCTCCTTTACGTAAGACGTAACTCTTTTCTAAATTATCATTTAATTAACTTTTCTTCTTCGTGAACTTGTGTGTTATAATATTTAAGCATATTATTTTTTAATAGAATTTTATTCTATTTCATTAAGAAAAATATTTAATAGAAAACGTTTACTTTGGTAAAAACTTTACCTTCTCTCCGAGATTACATTAATTATTAATGTAATTGGATGAAAATAACTTTAGGCGTTTTAAGTGACTTTAAAGTCGTTGCTACTGTTCTACCCAGAACGAACAAATTCCCTTTCCTAGGCTTGTGAGGATATTGAATGATTCTAGCACACGTTTTTTGAAAGATGGTTGATATCGGAAATCGTCGTGTTTTTGTGCATCTATTTTCGAAATTTTACGAAAGTACGTAGCCACGATTTAGATACTGAACATAATATTTATGCAATTTATTTAAAATCATTGACATCTTTACATGTATGATCTGCGAAGATAATATCAGTAATAGATAAATGTGATATTTACTATTACTTCAAACTGCGTGTTTATCAGTTTCGCAATATTTTCATTCATTATAAAACCATGTCAAGCTACTTTGCTACATTCAGCGGAGCGGCTCTTCTAATATGACCGATTCAAGCTGCATATCTCGTGTTGAGATACTTGAGATCTGATATTCCGTTACAATGAAGTGAATTTGCATCCAGGCTGAATTGCTTTAATCTTTGGCATCTTGCACGCATTTTATATCGAAAAACAGTGCTCGTTGCTGCAGAAGTAAAATATTACTCTCATTTTATGTTTCTCGTCCGTTTGTATCGCCGCGTTCGTTGATAAATCCAAAAATAACGAGTGGTAGACCATTTTTCCTATTTTCCCCTCGTTATCACGGATCGAATGCCCTGCTGATGCCCCTCACTTCCAAGCCATTCTTTTTGTGTGGGACTTATTCACGCATCCTACTCTTTATTGATTAGTGAAGGCGCGGTTATATGTCCCACATATGAATTACGCATCCTTTTTGAATGTTCTTACATGCTCTTTAGTTCATCCTTTGAAAAGCCTCTTTTCCCCATTATTACTGCTCGTACTAACCATGTTTGTGGATGTATCTTCCTCTGTGTCTTTCGTGCCGTGTTTTTGCGATGCTATATAAAAATGTTTTGTCTGATTCTTGAACCTGGATTTACAGAAGTTGGTGATTTTTTAATCCTTTGATCTGCGCTTAATTATTACCTTTTCCCAGGAAACTATAGTATACTGAGCTGTAAGCGACCTCGGCATCATTTCATTTTCATTTGATCTTTAACTATCTACCGAGAAGAGCAGAAATTGACGCTGCTTTTGCTCGAGTGCTAGTCATAAGTTTTATTACAACTCCGGATTAATTCTCGTAAAAAATAGCCTTTGGCGGTTTATTTACTCGCGCTTTTATCAAATTGTGGTATGCTTGGCTTAACTCTATTTATAAAATTCTACTTTACTGGACTGAGTCTTGAGCTGATATCACTGGATTGGGTTTCTACTTGGAAAGCTATATTTCATTCAAGTCTCCTCTAATATATTTAAGCACTCGAAGAATCTATAGATACCGATTTTTTTACAAAACACCTTTTCCATTTTACTGACGCTACAGATAAGATTGATAGGATTGCATATTAGGAGGTTAAAATAACTAAATTTTTATTACGTACTTCAACGTAAAAGGAAATCTTAACACAGGATGGTTATCGCATCATTAGACGCTAGAATCAGTCTATATAAAGATTCCCTTTTATTCGCTTTATATCAACCGTGCAATGTTTGGAATTTTATTTTGTATAATTCCCTATAGACACGTAACAGAGAGAGCTATGAATAAGATATTGACTAATGACGATTATTTGCTTCTTAACCGTTATAGTACATACGTAGGAGTTTAAATGTCTCGCATTCGTCCCGGTAACCACCGACACCCGTTACTATGTGTTAAAGCTGCATACAAAGGATACATGTAGTAGCATAGTATTTCCAAACCATGCATGATGCACAAAATAACGTATTTAAGCGTTCAATTAGGATTTATGACAAACATATTTTGTAAAATTACTCACATATATTCAAAGAAAATAATGACTTATGTATTTATTAAGCTATTTGCTCAGATACTGATGGAATCATGAGCCCTTTATAATGAGAAAGCTTTGGAGGGGACGAGACAAATTTCTTCGAGCACAACTACATACGGGTATACTTTTTATGGTATTTAGTAATCAGTGCGAAAATGAATGCATATTCAGAATCATTTATACGCCAGATTACATATTATAGTCATGAACAAGACTGAGACAAAAAATAATGGAAAATGCAATGTTTTCTATCTTGTACCAAAAGAAAAATGAAAATATTGTTATCATCTTACTCTATTTATCGTGATGTAGTATTAGGAAGAGACGGATACGCATTCATCGGAGATGATTTCACCTTCTATGGAGTGTTTCCTGTTAAGGATGCTTTTTTCATGGCTTCACTAAGACGTTTTCAATCCACTACTAAAATTTTCACATTCTATTTAAATTTAAATAGCATATTATCATCATTTACCGGTTAGCTTCATTTTACGTTAACGACGGGTTAATGCAAATGAAGGACTTCACAATCTCAATTAAGCCAAAAAGCCAGTATTACAATTTTTTATGCTTTTGCCGGATTTGAAAAACCTAGTTCTTTTTATTTTGTTATTAAAAATGTTATCTCGGAAAGATTGATACACGAGAAATTTATCTTGAGAATTATAACCCTAGTTACCTTCATCCCGGAGTGTTGCA
>KZ308256.1:629196-719609 GCA_000376725.2 Ladona fulva
TATGTAAAGATGCTGTTTCTTTTTTTTTAAACTACATTTTTTGTGTTATCTCCGCATACAGAGGTTGAGTTACTAACTTTTTAACTTGCATTAACTGAATTTCTCATTATTTTACTTCTGCTACGACATTCGAAAGTTTATCTTGTAATAGTCCCTATTTACTCAACAAACTTTAAGATCTGCGGTAGTATTTTTCAAGATTCAATATTAGATTAGTCTTTTATGGAAATTACGGAATTAGGGAGAATTTATGAATGGAGAGTCTTAGGAAATGTATTCATAATTCCGGATAGAGCAACTACAAATTCAACGAGAGAGAATTGCGTTTCTCACTCTAAAAAAATTCGGATTTCCCGGAATACGATTTCTTCTTTCCTTTTGGCGAAGAAAAGTGTTGTAGAGAAGTAGTTTGCAAAGTTCTTTCTTGTGGCGAACACCGTAGGTTACATTTTGGCCCACCAAATCCCCAGCCAGGCCAAGTAGCCAACGTCCAATCCAAGTCTTGTCATAAAATTTCTCTTTTTTGTTTAACTTTTTCCTCTGACAGTTTCCGTTGTCGCTTGTCACTTATGTTATTTTCCAAGTATGCCCATCCTTGCCGTACAGTTTCGATGAACAGAGGTACGATTTGAAATAGTTTCGCATTGCTTTGGAATACCATGTCAGTTACTTATATTAGCTCAGTAATATTGTGTCCACCTAGAAATGCAAGAGAAAATTCCAGAAACTTTACAGAACGTACCAAAAACTCGTGTGTGGGCTAGTGTACGTAATGATTTAGTCGTGAACGTCCAAGAATATGCACGTTATTCGTTTACCAACCTAATTCATACCGCCAAAATGTATAGGTATAATTCAAAGAATTCCCCGAAAGTTGAGGGGATACACTGCAATACCTGTGCACCCCAGAATTGTAATATTCCTTTATATTCAAGAACAAAATTTGCATTGTAGTTATTGTTTTGTTTTAATAGACGGTTTTTGCTCAAAATAGTACAAAACGTATTTTTTATGGTATGAACACTGTTTACTACTCAATTATCTACTACTATTAAGGAAATCAGCCAATTATACCTTGAAGAAAATTCATAAAAGTTTCAAAAAAATGCTCCAAAAAGGCGTTGTTTGAAAGCAAGCCAATCGTTAGGATATTCCAACCAGAGGGGGTTAGGGTTCTCCGTGGCTTCGCTTTGCATGTTTATTATTCCCAATATGTATTTCGGCAACATCGTCACTATCTCCAGGGGATGAATAGAAATATAGAAGATGAAGGCAAAGGAAGAATGCATGTAAAATTTCGAAGTTTACATAAACAGTTTATTTCTTTCCTGATAATGGTAATAACTGAGAACTGTTACTTCAGTGTGCCAAAGTTGCTTCTGAATAAGTCATCAGTCCTTGCCTCTTTGGCGATGAAATTAAAAATCTGGATTTTCTAAAATCCCGTGCCTCAGGTTGTATGTTTCTTTGAATATTTCTTCACCGCAAAGTAATGTTTTTCTCGTTAGGCTGGAAGTAACACGACCACCATTGCCTTTCATCTCCTTATGGATGTAAACCTTTTTCGTGAAGGTGAAGGAATATTGGAAAGAAATATAAATAGTTTATTGTAATGGTATGGGTACAAATTACCCCTAAGGAGTGTGTAATTACCCCTATTGGAGTGTGATAACATGCTCATTCTAAGGTAAGATAAATGATTAAGGATATAGCGGGTCTCTGTACTTTCTTAAGTCTAACTTGTATTTGTATTTACCTCAGATGCAGTACGAATTCACCTTTCCTCAGTCTTCACCCAGAATTTTCTATCCATAGTTTCCCCGAACCTCCTTCTTTTCCCCGAGCCAACCTTACTATTACCATTTCCGACTTAATATTTCCATTCTTCCATATTTCAATCTTCATCTCCATATTCCAAAAATTCATCGCTCTTCGCACCCTCCCGCGATCAATATCACCCTTTTCCCGCCGTCTTCCTCTCTTCCACGCTTTCTCCTCTACTTTCTCTTCACCTCTTCCTCTCGCCTTTGAAGCACCGCCAAGAGAGGGAGAAACACCTCCTCCAAAATACTCCCCTAACATTTCAACCATGCATTATTTTCCGCTCGCACAAATAACGCGTCTGGTGGTAATTTCTCGTCTTTCAAAGTCTCGTACAAAACAGAGGCCCCCGAAACGCCCTCCTCTTTTCCCCTGTTCCGCCGCCTCTTCTCTTTTTTACCATTTAAATCCTTCCGCCTCCTGGTAAGGAAAGATCGCGTTAATTCTCCTTACACCTTTTCTCTATCTCACGTCCTTCACATCTTTACCTCTTCCCTTTAACTGAAACCGTCATTTTTTCGGAGTGAAATTCGAGACTAAACATGAATTTTGTCAGTCTTAACCGAAACCAAAATTCGCTGTATGTACTCGATTAATAAACGAAACCGATAAAGTCGTACGTGACTGGGATTCGAACCAAAATCTTTCTATTCCTGGATTATTAGGACCGATTTATCTAACAAGCAGGGCGGTCTCACTTTGTTTTAAGGGACGGTTGGCAGGCAGTGCGACTGGTGGCTCCAGTTGAGGCACCCACTAACGCAACGGTCCTCATTAAGAAAGTAAAATATATGTAGTTTTAAGAAGTAGTGACTTAACGGTAACCTCTTAACGATAACTGCAGGGAAAATACTTTAGATGTAACTTTACGGGAAGCATCCTGTTCCAGCCAAAACTTAAGTATTACTGGAAGATCATCTGGGTTCAAACCTAGTCACGTATTTCTAGGCCCACGTGCAAAGCTGTTCACAAATTCTCCTTGTAGTGGTTTACATTTTCTGTTCGCATTCTAGCTAAGCGTAACGGTTTTGTTGCCAATCACATTAAACGGTTCCTTAAAACTCAGTAATGAAAGTTTATATTTTTACGACTTTCCTGGTAATTCATTAATGAAATATTTGGAGTTTTTTTCTGAAATCTAATTTAATGTGAAAGAAATTTAATATCAATGAGTAAAAAAATTATATAAGGACGATAGTATTTGATACTCGGAATAAAAGAACGTGCGATCCGAATCGGCGGTGGCTGTCGTTGCGAAACCGTAAGTGAACCGAAATATTGTAATTTTGTAAAACCCTAGTTATAAACTGAGAACTAAAAATTGCGGTACCGTGCCCTAGTCCCCTGTTCTTCTTACCTCACCAAATTCTTTCTCCTTTTCCACAACCTCAGTTTACTCAACGGCTTCGCTAACATTGCCTCCTTCTCGCCTCCATCGCTCAGCCCTCCCTTCGAATGCATTTTTGGTCGGTTCGTCGAATTCCGGCTCTATTCAGTGCTGCATGATCTATCATACCTCGGTGGAATTTTAATGACGACCGTTGTTTTGGGAGCTCTCCTTCCTCTGATCTCGGAAATGAAAAAAGTACGTTCTTCTCCATGGATCCCACTAGCACTCCCCTACGATCTGCTAATCTCTGCATTTCATGACCGTACGCAGTATTTTAATCCGGGCGAGAAGGGAAAATCTTCCCGAAGGCAGTATTTGGAAGATGGATAGAGTGAAGATGTCTAATATTTTATGAAGATGGATATAATAGTTATTTAGCTTTGATTTGTTATTGTAGTGCTTGCCGTTGTATATATGTGGAGGCACATTTGTCGTAACAATAATTACCAAACTCATTCGTGGCAATTTCGCTGCCTTCTTGCTTACGCAGTGAAAGTCCCTTTCCA
The DNA here is from genome assembly GCA_000376725.2 of Ladona fulva. Taxonomy (NCBI): domain Eukaryota; kingdom Metazoa; phylum Arthropoda; class Insecta; order Odonata; family Libellulidae; genus Ladona; species Ladona fulva. The sequence continues at coordinate 632,914 of KZ308256.1, forward strand.
TTCATCTTTTTTACCAATCTTTATTGTTAATGCGAAAGTTAATTTTAAAAGAATCGTCCATCTTTGCTTTAGAGTAGTTTAAATCGATAATTTAAAACCAATTTAATCTATTTTTAAACAATTTACGCAAACATTCGTATTCATAATTTTTAAAATTTCTCAAGTACCCATTTAACCCTTTGACATCGATGAAAGTGTTTCCGGGTTCGATTCCCGGTGGGGGTATACGTACGAAATACTATACAATACAAACGTTTTATTAGGTGACTAAGCTGTCGAAATTACGTAAGCTGTCGGAGCACTCTCAACAATACTATTACTCCCACGATTTTAGAATCAACTACAACCCCTGCAACGATTGCATAATATTTTCAAACAACTAGGATGAAAGACAAATTACTGTTACAAATGTACATAACCAATTGCTTGATGAACTTACTGGTGTTTGCTCACAAGAAATTTCAGTTTCAAGGAACTGTTTCAGTACATCCGTACTAATAAACAGTGCTCTTTTTTACTATTTGTTTGGAATACATGCACACGACAAAAGTTGCTTGTATATTGTAAGCTTATGAATGATAAATTTGCACAATTAGTCCAGAATTTTTCCTCAATGGGAACGTAAAAAATATCATTAGCTAGCCACATCAAGTTGTATGGACGCTGAGTATTATACCTTAGAAGCATTCCTGATTCGCTACCCATCCCGCCCTGTCTTTCAGGTCTCAGTGAAGACCTTCGGCACAATTGACAGAAGGTCTCAAGGAACCAGACAGTACCTTCAGAACGATTCTAGAATCTCTATTACCCTGAATCTGCAATCTTTCCCTCGTTGGGTCATTGAGAAAGGTCTTAAACCCGGAGGACTTCAAAGTGATTAGATATTTAAAGATCAAAGTATCTGTCAGCAACCTTATGGGTTCCTTAGATATAATGTTAAGCAAGAAAACTTCCTGCCTCTCGTATACCTTCCTCTACCTCCGTGAAGATAATTTAATATACTGCCTCATTTTCTAGAATTTCCTCGGGAAAAAATTGGTTTTGTTTTAGTGCTAGTGTTCTCTTTTCTAACTGTACCCCATCTCAAGAACGCATCAAGATTGGGTCTGTATAAACACAGATTTCTAATTTTCTGTATAAGTACTGGCTTGCGTTTTCAGTATCGTTTCTAGTGCGCTTTTCTCTGAGATAGAAAATGTAAGTTGGTTTTCCTACCGGATGGTTCATAACTCCTATTGCATTCCTCTTCACCACTGAAAGGGAAGAAAATGAGCTTCTTCCTTCCCTAACGGATTCATTTAGGATGCGGAGAAACAGGAAATTATTACTTTTCGAGAACAGCATTTTAGCCAAAAATGTCACCATAGCGCAGTTGAGACCCATCGTACTTACTTTTTCTTATCGTTTCCCTTTTTTCCTCCATTTATGTACTTCCCTTTCGCACGCAACCTATCTCTTGCGTCGTCGTTCTCCTCTCCTTTTACACATTTTGCACGGAGCGCAAAAGGAGGAAACGGTTTAATTAATACCTGGAGGTGATGTATTGAAACCTAAAACAGTTACTCGGGAACGCCTTAAATAATAGTATTGTTCTTTGTATTTCACTATTAATGCAAAGAATCAAAGAGAAATTTTTGGTGACTTAGCATGGTCAGGCGCGCACCCTGGAAAACCCCCAGAAGAAAGGCAAACATAAAGACATTTGACACCGGCACGCGATCCCGGACCTTGCAGTCACCGGACGACTGCTTTAATCATCGCAATTTCTCTGCTGTTTTTTCTGTCAGGTAACATAAATAAATGATTAGGGAAACTACCTGGAAAGTGTAAAATCCGTGTTCATGTACCGGTTTTCTCAGACTTATGTATGTTTATTTTCTTCTGAGGAGTAAAATCAAGTTCTAAGGCACAAATAAGGTACCATGTGGTAAATTACGGGGTGTCATAAGGGTTGTATTTAAACATGTTTCAACCCTGTACAATCCAATTTTTAATAGTTATGTATAAAGCGTAATATCGTGAATTTGTAATAAAACATCCAAATTGATAGAATTTTGATAAAATCGGGCTTCAGATCGGAGTCTGAAGTTTAGCGGTTTCCATTGCTGTATTGTTTTATATTATAACAGGAATGTTAATTTGACTTATGTTTATAACAGAAACATCCAATTTTAAATTTTGAGTGCTGATATTTTGCTCCTTCATATGGTTTGAAAATACAAACATCTAAATACCCTTCTTACCCTTGGATTTTAAACGTAACACAGTCATATATTTGCAACGACATATTGGTGTTCAGTACATAATCAGCTAATGTCAGAGCTTAGTTTGCAACCTTAATGCGTTATCTGTATATATTATATATCCAGTGAATATATAAAAATATTGATAACGCATCTGACGGTGGATTGAATCGCAATTGAGACTTTCTAGTACCGTTTTCGCCCAATAAATTCGTTTCCATAGATGCATTTAAGCATAACCAGAGAGAATCAGATTCAGTCCCGTTTATTTAATGCAAAATATCTCTCTAAATTATTGTTTGTGTGGATAAATCTTCCGTAACATATATCAGGGTCGACATCGACAGCATAAATTCAGAAGTCGTACTTAAGTGATCGAAGTTCAGTACCACCGCACCGAGCGCGGCCCATATTTTTTACCGCTCCTTGTGTGCTTAGACACAGGGAGCATCTGCGCACCGGAACCGCGGCGGCAAAAATCTCTAAATTGGCATCGCTGGAAGTAAGGCTCGGGGAGATGAATTTCTGAGGGAAGGAAACCTTGTGTACGTAGGGGAAGATGGAAGGTGGATTTTTTTTACTCAAGGGGGACTTTCGGTGTGTACGTGTTGTAAGGCGTGGACGTGAAGCAGGGGTGAGATTTCTTCCCGATCCATCCCTACTTCGATACCCCACTCCGATGGAAAGCTCATTGGCAGTCCCCCTACTGCTATTCCCTTAGAAGGATGGGAGGGGTGAGAAGGCTCGAGGAAAGAGAGAGAGGAGATGGAAGATGCTGGAAAAAGAAAAGAGAGATTTAGAAAGGATGGAGATGGCGCTTGGATGTGGAATCGAAGCCGTTGGAATATTTTTTTTATTTATCGTACGTGAAGGTTTTACCCTGTTGTTGGTTTTTGCGGAAGTTTCGGAAGGGAATATAAAAGGGGGAATCTGTCTTCGCTTCTTTTTCACCTCATCTCCGACTTCCACCTTCGAGAGGTACTTCGATGGTGGACTAGAAATTCAGGTTGACTTGCAAATGTTTCCAATAATGCGCGTCCTCATACGGGGGCGCTGTTACTCAGAACCGCTGCTACATAGGGGTGTTTTATACTCGAGGGCGTCGTAACCTAGAGACGTTTTTAAGAGGGGTTGTCTTTATTTGGGAAATCGTAAATGCAATCACTCCTTACCTTGATGCACCCAGGGTGGACTCTCCGCAAACTCTGTTGTTTCGGCTGTCTGAAATGGTATTCATCGCCAAACGCGAAGACCCCGAAACTTTTTCCCACCAGTTTACACTTTAGTGTTCACATTTACCCTTCGAAGTGCCTTTCGGCGAGCGGTGCATGGATTATAAGTCTACTTCTTTTATTTGTAACTCTCGCGCATCGTCCGCCGGGGAAATGAATCTTTGAAGCAGCTACTTCTATCGCCTTCCAGTTTCTCTTGCAGCATCTGATCTATGAATACATATCCGTCACGTTTTTCGAGAAGCTTTCGAGAAGAGAAGCGCTGAAAATATCTAGAAAGAGTATCGCAAAATTAAATCTCCTTCCATCTAATGATTCACAGTTCATATCATCGTAGGATGAGGAAATCTCGATTATACATATAGATTTTATGCAGTTACTCTTAATGAAACGTGACAATTTACCCTTAACTTCCTCAGCTTCACAACAATTGCCTACAACCTGTCATAACCCCCTGCGACACGCCGAAAGGCGGCTTGCGCGGTACATATGTAGATAGATTAATAACGCTTGCATGCTCCACTATTATACTTATACTTGCATGTTACTGTTAAAAATGGAACGTGACAATAGTGATCGAAAAGTATTCCACGTATCGGGATAGGGTGTTAGGAGCCTGTAATGGCTCCTGACAATATTCCTTGAAACGTCAAGCTGATACTATTTTCTGATAAAGCGACACGCCATAATGACGAATTCCTTTTAAAATAAACTTAAGCGACATATTTGTGCAATGACTCTGCTTTTCTCTGAAAAATATTTGAACTAACGATACGCTTTAATTGCTGAGCACTTTATACAAATTGTTGTCCAACCAACATTACATATTCATGCGGTAAATTGGGTACAATCCGATGGAGGTAAAATTTCTTCAGTCGAATGGAAGAGCATTCCATCGATGAAACCTTTTCCATATTGAATTTCCGGCACTTGGAGACGTGGGTTCAGAGGCTAGACTGGGAAAATTGATTCAAGGCGGTTCTCAGCGCCGTTGTGGTTGCAAAACTTTAACAAGGTTACGTGGCCTTAGGTCTTGATTGTGCTCTTCTTCACTTTTCTATCCTTTTATGAACATTACGGGTGTTTTTGATTCGCGCCACCATCGCGGAACTGAAATGTTATTAAAACGCGACAAATTATCGGTTTCCTCATTCAAGATACGGGAGTAATTATTCGCATGCAAATGTGATTCGATTTAAACTTCGCTATCAACATGATGTGTCTAAACGCATCGGCTTGCTCTCACGCTTTCGCCCGTCTTGTTTAAATAGGCTTTATGGCTCGTTTTTGAACGGCGAATGGGGATAATGTATGAATACGGTCTCGCAGAATATGACGGAATGTGATGAAAGCGGTTTAGATCCCGTTCTATGACGAAGGATGCAACTAGAGTCAGTGAACAAAAGTTGGGAGGTTTTTGGCTGTTTCTTCGGTGGTTAACTTGATTCAACTATTGGACTGTTTGGAGAGGCTTTGATTGTGCTGCTGTACGATGTGCCGGAGTTGAGTTACTAACTCGTTTATTTCTACCTGCGGCTCCAAAGATTATAATCATGACGGGAACTAAGGATAGCCCAAAATTACGTTTCATAAGTGGGGACAAATAAGTTGCGATTTCAAGTTTTCCATTTCCCTATCTATTACCTTTTCATCAATTACACCCTTAGCCCCTGTTTAAGGCAAAATATGACGGATTATAACTGAATGCGGGAATAATAATAATTGACTATGATTATAATTTCTGACATATATTATAATAATAGATGTTATTGTTATTGATTCTGTCTCTCGTGTTTGATTGCGTAACCGCAAAAAATGCTGTTGCGAAAGAAATTCGTGTTTAGGTTGCATTGCATTGCATCAATGAATCACATTGAACCACAATGCATCAATGTATCAAATCACACTGCATAAACCAGAAAGAATTCTTCATTCCAAGGAGTAAAGACCACGAGTCAAAATATCAAAACTGAAAAATGTTTATATTGGTTATTTTTTCTAATAAAATTGCAAATTAATTCAAAGGCAAAGGAAGTCCTTCAATTTTTGTTTTGTGGGAATATTTCTTGACTGGTTCAACAAAAACTATTTTAATCCGCGAGTGAGCAGCATAGAAACGCATGGCAATATTAGATGACAAAATGCTCTTTTGTTTTTGCATTAATTTCATTTAGCATTTTTATTATTATTGTTATAGTATTATCTATTTATTAGTCTTATTTTAATTATTTTAGAGTCCGTTGTATGAGAATTTAAGACAGAAACGCTTTTCCTTGACGACTCAAGAGAAGAGAAGTTTATAAGAGAGTGAAGAAAGTGAAGTCGTTACAAAAGCCGAACTTGAACCATCTGAGCAGAATTCATTGACATCTTCTGAAGCAGAATCAGAAGATGAATAGTAGTTAGTTTTTGGGGGAGATCAAATTTGTGAGTAGAGATAAACTGACCAATTAAAAAGTACGAAGACTAGAAGGGAAAACATTGCTCGCATCATGCCAAGGTCCAAGCATACTACAAGAGGGAAACAAAATCTCTTTCAGTATTTCATAAAATTATTGATATTAGCATAGCAGATGATACAGTGAATACAATCCTTTACATTGAAAGGAAGAGACATGAGTTTCAGTACTCGAGGGACATGGATGCAAGTGTCACAGAACCAGACGAATGCGGTATCAGTTATCGCAACAATTCATTGGACAATGTTCAGGAACCGTTACTATTTAAGATATGTTGTTGTAAAAAATAATCATAGGAAATAATCGGGCTACTCATATTTGAAACGAGAATTTTAATTATTCTGAACTTTTGAAAATCTACTGGGAATAGAATATGATTAACAATTGCTTTGTGCTACCCACTGCTTACTGAAATAATGCTCAAGGAAAGCATGACATGAATTTTCAGGTTATCTATTAAACGCGAAAATGTAACATAGTTACATTTTAGTTACGATTCTCTAATCTGAAGAAAATTTTCATTTTTTGTTTCGATTTCATACTTGGTAGATGTCAGTTTCCATCACTGTTAGTTTATTTTATGAAATTTTAGATCACCAAGAATTGTGAAATAATTCCATACATTCGCTAGCTGCCATTAGCAGACAAAATGACGCGTACCCTTTCCCATAACGTTTCTGTTATCCAATTTCTCTGAAAACTCCTTCCCATTTCGCCAATGTCGTCGAATATTTAGATTTAACTACAACCCTAATCCCTCGCGAGGCAGTGTAAAACTAACAGAAGGACTGCTACAACTCCGAGAATACAGACCGCTTGCTCAGCCTTTGCCGACTGGAGCAAATTTAAACCCGTAAAATTGAAGATGCAAGTATTACATTTATTTATGAATGAATTAATGAGGGTTTTGGGTGCCAAAGGAAGAGATGTAAAGTAACTCCAGGAAGGTGTCAGCATTTTGAATATCATTCAAAAATTGCTCTTAATGAGGCGCCTACGGAAGTGCCTTCTGATTTTCGGCTTTTTGCATCGATCGTGGGGTCTTTATTCTTGAAAAATGCTGTCTATTGAATGTGCTGTGGAATTTTTACGACCGTACTTACGAGAGGGGAAATATCCTTTATGAATGGCGGTTATCATAAAACGGCTGGTTATAAATTCACGCGTACCATGCTCCGCTTTTATCTTTAAATGCGAGAGATTATCCTTATAGTGTCGTCTGGAATTTTGTATTTGATTCATTTTCCACCTACTGCTATGTTTCTTTCAATAAGTTGGTGATGTTATTGGAAATATGGTGCTTTCTACGTTGAAAACTATTCGGCTTCCACTAATGCTTTCTTTGTTATCAATTTCATCACTTTCTCTAGATTCTGCGTAATCAAAACTAAATGTAAATATTATTAATTTGTATTGTTATTGCTGGATAAATGCAGACATCTTAGAAGTATTTAACTGTTTGTTAAACAAAAATTACAAGTATGCCTTACTGGAATCGGAGCGTGCATTACATTAACCCATTAATGCCCAAAACTTTTTTTTTAATTTAACGGTATTTTTGTCTTTCTCTGTGAAGTAACGGCAGATGTAGTACCAGATGTCGAAGCAATCATCCATTTTCATTAATATTATCATCTGTATGGAGCTTGCAATCTAAATTATTCATCTATTTCGATTTCTCCTCATATATATATTTATGTCTGAAGCGTATATATTTATCTCTAAAGCTTTATCTCGGAATGCGTATTCCCTGCGTGTAAAATTCTTTAATTTAAACATAATCAATACTTTTGTCATATTTTTACGTCCGGATAACTGTTTTCCTCCCATATTGCACGCTTCGATTCCAGTAAGGCATACTTCTAATTTTTGTTTAGCAAAGATTTAAATACCTCTACGATTTCTGCATTTTTACAGCAATAATAATAACAATTAATTTTGACAAATATCAGTCTTGCCCAACAACCAATTTATCGCGTGTAGTTACTAAATCATCGTAGCACCCAGTCGCCACGGACCAAATCGTAGTGGGGACTAATTGTCTTGGGAACAAATCGTAGCGAACCAAATCACCGGGTGCCCAGATTCAAGACTATTTACTTTTCAAAGAATAGTCTATTACTGAAATGTCAGATTTGAACTTCGTAGGTGGCGGCGTGCATCGATTGGTTGTCATTTACAAGGGTGCAGATTAAGGCAAACTTCAACATGCTTCACTTCTGATTATGTTGTTAATCCGCCAGCCACGTATTATTCTAGCCTCCCATCTAAAAGAAAAACCGTACACTTCTCTTTAGTTTCCTCGCGACGTTTAAAATCTGAGAATTTCTAAACCACTTGTACTCGCCCTCGTGGGAACAAGAGCTCTAGAAACTTGATTGCTGCGAGACTTTTGATGTTAGAGTAAATGAATCATTAGCCTAATTTTCATTTAACACGAAGTATGCCTCTAATGCACATAAGCTTTTAGACGGGCATTAGTGTTTCCGCGTTGAAAATCCTCATTCGTTCCAGTGTTTTGATATAAAATGGCTGGAATATGGGAGCGAAATCTGAGTCAGTTCTACTAAAAGTCCTTATTGACGTGATTATGTCTTCGACTTTTTGGTGTGCTGAATTTGAGCTGAATTTAATCAACGCGCAAACAAAAATTTTAGCCATTCCGTTAATAGAATAAACTCAATTTTTTTGAGGATTTCGATATCAAAAGTAGTGAAGGATTTCTTTTGGAATTTCTATTAAATTGGTCTTCTCCGAAAGTGAATTCCTCTTTTCTAAGGATTATCCTCCGGCATCTAAGGGTATTTAATACATGGACGTATCTAAGCCGCTTCTTCGTTGGAAAATTTATATCAATGAGATAAAATTCATCTCTTGTCTGTTAACGCAAATTGGCTCTTGGGCTGAAGGTATTCCGCGTAAATTCCACGAGGGATTGCTTGTTTCAGAAAGACATTTTCTCAGTTATAAGGTAGCATAATTCCGTTAAGATAGAAAAAAACCGTACTGTAAACAACAATATTTAACTACAATGAATAAGCTAGACTGTATTTTTTATCTCAATTTTACTAAAAGTTGAACTACTTCAGTCGTAATTATTACCTAAAATTTAGCTGAATGATATATGTCGCTTCACATCACCAGTAGTGACTAAAGCTCTAAAACGGGTAAAACAGCATTTCTGACTATTTGTACTATCGAAAATGGGACTCCCCGATGAATTGGAATGTCCCCTTCCCTGGGGAGCTTCCGCCTTTTTATGTATGAGCGAGCAGTTTCTAATTCGAATGTATTTCCAACCGAGATTTCGGAGTCCCAGTACTTGGACTATAAATATCATAAATAGCTTTAGCGTTTGCGTTCAAAATGTTTTGCCTTTACAGACACAATTAACTCTACGTTGTTCTATGATACTTTCGAATCACCGATTACGGTATCAACACGTCGACGTTTTCTCCGAGTAAAACACGATCGCACTTCACAGTTGTATCTATCTTGAAGATGAATTCAATACGTCTATACGGCTATTCATGATGAAAAGAATAAGAAACACACACGTTATCACAGGATAATTTAATGAAACGACCTAGGTTTCGACGCGTCGCGTCATCGTCAGGTCTAGAACTAGAAACTAGAAACTGTAGACTAGAAACCTAGGTCGTTTCATTAAATTATCCTGTGGTAATGTGTATAAGTGTTTCTTATTCTTTTCATCGTGAATGAGTCCTTTTCTGCCTTGAAAAATCTAATTGAAAAGGAAATAGCTGATATAGACGTAGAGAACTGGGGAATTTTTCGCTCTCGGATGAAATAATAAACGAGGTTTAAGAAGATGAAAAATCATCAATCAATCGACGTGGCCATGCCCCCCTGGATCTTCAATAGTTCTACGAACGTTTTTTCGCTCCACGCCTTTTTCCGGCGGAATACTTTTCACCTAAAAGGAGGAGGTATTTTGACTCTCGGTGAGAAATGCTCTGCTGGTGGGAAAAGTATGCAGGGGGGAAATGTACGGGCTTTTGGGGCTTAAAGAATGGGCGGGTAGATGGCGGCTTGGGCGTTCCTTCCACTTCGTCCCTCTCTCTGTGAAACGGTGGCTGTCAGCGGAGCGCGGGTTCCGGGTGACGGATGGCAGGATGGAGTCACGGTGACCCCGACGGGGAAGGAGTGGCCAACACGTTACACGTTTGGCCGCATCCATACCAAAGGGGACACCTCCTCGAAAAGAAAAGGCTTCCCCAACCGGGAGCTGAGCATCCAAAGGATTTCTGCTACGGAGTGGTGAATTATTGAGTGGAAACAATTTTTCCCCTGGGGCGTCCAGGGTGATTTCTGCAGATATGCAATGGATGATAGTAGAGCAGGCTTATATAGCGACCGTTTTACTCATATTTACTTTATCAGAGCCGAACGCGGGTATGCCAGCGAAAGTGTAATACTGGGGTCCCTTTTTTATAGTTATTTTGGAAACATTTACAGTTTTTCAGTATTTTCTATGGCAGCCGTGTAGTAATGCAATATTCTTCTGCTTCGGCGATCATGGACTAAACTTTTCAAGCCTCCAAGGGATTATCCGCTAGCAACTGATTTCGTATCTCATTTATATGTTAATAAGTATTGCATAATCCAACAAAGAATATATACAGCGTCAATCAATATGCTCATTCATATAGCAAAATGAAAACAAAGTGGTAAATAGTAGATTATTGACAATTTTGTGTTCGTTTTGTCTTTAAAATGCAGTATTTTTACGAAATAGTAACTAATTCGACAACAACGGAATTCATCAGCAAAATGTATAAAATAGAGGTTTGTTTGAGCAACCTATGTGATGTGAGTTTTCCAACGGTCTGGACTGGGTAGATTGAAATTGAGATTTTCTCTCCTCTTGGAGTCCGTAGTGGTGGTGGAAAATTTAATTGATGACGTTAATAATCTATATACCAAAATTATCAGCCACTCGAATTCAACTCCATCGGCTATATTTACTCTTGTAAGTGACTTTTATAAACAGTAGTTTGAGAATCGATACCATATTCCGGTATTCCAGCATCAATTGCTACTATCAGTCATAACTAAGCAATTTAGCACAGATTAAATGATAACAGAGTTACTAAAGTATCCGTTGATATATTAATTACAACGATTAAGAATCGTTGGATGCATTATTTTTTATAAGTACAATTCGCGAACGATTGTTTTTCGTAAAGAATATAATGACACTTCAGTAGCGTCGTAAATATTTATAGAAGAAAACGCTTCGTCAATTTATATTAATTTAGGCGGCAGTAGTACCAGCGGAATAAATTTACCTCTCCTTGTAGAGGGAGATCCATTTGGAGATCTTTTTCTATAGTATCTTTATCTGGGGAGAAATAATTACATTAAGGAACTGGAAAAGTCGAACTTTTACAAACCACATTATTTATTGGCAGACGGCAATGGTTTTCACTCATATAGTCATCACCAGGTCAAATATGAAACCATCAGTTCACCTGGCTTTATGAGTCGCAACAATGCTCGTCTACCAATAATTATTGTAGTTTGTGAAATTTCGAATTTTCCTTGTTCTTTCATGGAGTCCTACCACACGACCAAAGCAGCTGATCCTAGCAATAATTGCATTGAAGAAATCTCTCTCGGAGTTCCACCCGGGTCAGGGCGTTAGTTTTCACCGACGTCTCTGTAGCTATCTTCGTTGTTTCCTCTAAAGATGGCTGCAGAGAGAGTAGCCGAAACTTTAGCTGACAACCAACGCCCTTACCCAGATGGAAACCGGAGAGAGATTTCACCAATTCTCCGGGAATGCACAAGGTCTTTCTTCAGTAATTGCATTGTTCAAGTGTTACCACGAACTAAATCTTATGTCAAAAATAAAGTATCAATTGGATATAAGGCGTCCAAGGAGTCCAGCGACCGAAGATTTTAAACAAATTAAAATCCACCATTAATCTTGAGATATAATCACATTTATTCCCTTGTGACAAGATCGCATAAGCGATTCATATCTTAAAATCTTGGGTCCAATTGTAATTTCACTTAATCTCTGCTATTCAAATACGCGAGGAAAAAACTGGTTGGGAATTTCCTCTAATACAAATTCGATAATTTTTCCCTCGTTCTCCCTTCTTTCCCCTCTTGAGTTGGGTGGGACTAGGGTGATATTTACGCAGCCCTTGAAGAGCGGGACCAACCTTCATTCAAACAGCGGCACTCAGCGATCCCAGAAAACGAAAAGACCTTCAACCGAAGTTCCCTCTTGGTTGATGGATTTTAGCTTCAACAGATAAATGGGAACTTCCGTGTATTTTTAGAATTTCTCCATTGTAAATTTATCTTCGGTTGGCCGGTCAGAGAAAGTTTGACATATTAGGGAAACTGTATGTTTCCGTTCACAATGAACAATGGAATGAAACTGAAGATTCTCTGGTTCCTTTTTCTATGGGTATAAATACACGCAAAAGCATACATACATATTTAATACAAAGCTCTGAATAGGCCAAAGTGGTAATGCACGTTACATAGAGACATACGTATAATTTGAATAAACTCAACGAATTTAAATTTACACATAAATAAAAATCAGTATTTTCTCGAAAACTTTTTGCTAGTGGATTTTTTACGTAGGTGTAACGAAAAATAACAGGCGACTACTTTTTTTCGAATCATCTCCAAATTCCAAAATCTCTCTGCATTCCTTTCGACTTTTGCAAAGAATTTGTCTCCAGATTTTTTACAGCAAAAATTGTTACATCAAAACAAAAAACTTTGTGTAAAGTAGAATTTGGTAGAATAAGTTCTTTGTTTATTAGATGGGAAAAGCACAAATACGGGTGTAATAGCTTCGAATTCCTAATTTTCTTTTATAATAATTTTTTTTCATATTCATAGCCAATATAATTAACCGTTAAACGATATATTTAACATAAACTATATATTATATAACCGTTAATAAATCGCAATCCACTGTAAGAAATTCTGAGTTATATATATATATGCTGAATAGCCTGCAAATCAGTTTCGACTAACTATCTTTTCCAATGCATATATTTTCTATTACGCTCGCCGATCTCCCCTTTGAAATACACTTTTGGCGTATATTGCTTTTGATATATACAGTGCTTTAATAATGGTAAGTGATTTAATAATCGACAAGTCCTGTGTATCTAGATTAGCAACTTAATTATTGATGTATATACTTCGAATAAATCATGTCGCCCAAAATGTTATTTTAGTTTGAAATATAGCTTGATTTCAAAATTTATTTATTGGTTATTTTAATAAATATATTTATTGGATGCGTTTATTAAAACTATTTATTGGAATTTTTGGCTGGGGTGGATACACTAATGAGTTAAATAGAAAAATCTAAGAAAACTTAATTTTTGCAAATACAGGGCAATTTTTGGAAATCTTTCAGTTCCGTAATAATCAATAACATATTTGTGTACTTAACGTTATCGTAAGGAATATTATTGACTAGTTACTCAAACAATCGATTACATTCTCGATCAATCGGCAATTTTCAAATTGGTATTAATATAAGGATAATTTCCAAACTGCATCATTTATTAGAATCTCACGGTTTTTTAGATCTTTGAATCCTTTTGACACTGTAGTATTCAAAGTTGCATCATGGAGAACTAAAATAATGAGCTCATAGGAAGACAAATGTAACGACCTTCATATAGTTAAAAACAAACTTTAAATAGATAGGTGATTATTATGAAACATTAAATGTTTCTATAAGGAAAAGGAACACGGCTGTGGTAAGGCAGAGTTCGAGAAGAGCTCCAAAAAGCCGTTCTTTGAGAGCAAACTAACCTTTGAAAAATTCCAACCAGCGGGGGTTAGGGATCTCAGTGGTCGCGCTTTGCAATTATTGTTCACAATCAACGTTGCCATCTTCGGGAAAGAAGAATAACTGTTATTTTTTCTATTTCTATTTCAATTATACTTCTCTTCCGAAAGGAGGTCTGCAAAAATACTGGAAATAAATATTTTCCTGACGTCTATTAAGTACATGTTTATGTTGCTCACGATCAACTATTCTGGAAGCAGATTAATTGCTGGCTTAAATGTAAATATGGAGATTCTTCTCAGAGTCCATTTATAATGCCAGTTTTTTTAACAAAAATGTGATTTTTCCTACAAGATAGTTTGCATAGTTTCTAATGGGTTCCTTTTGGCCATTCTTCTGTAAATAGTAGTGAATCTCAACCCTCATTCTAATTTTAGCTGGAACACATACATGTAAATTGTACTAAATTGAACCCAATGAAATTCAATTAAAAAAAATTTCCTTCGTAACCAGAATAAGACAACTGAATAAAGCACGCTCTTGGCATGCTATCTCAAACGTCTAAACCCTGTTCAGCTTAAAATATGCTTGATGGATACATAAACCAACCAACACGAAAAATTTTAATCCTGTGTTTTGATATGTTATAAAATATTGTGATATATCAACGGAACTCAAGAAGGATTGTTTGTGTAATAGCGTGAATACTATTGCATAATTAGATGCATCCTGCTATTATAGTATATCGAGGGTATAATTTCGTGGTATTTTGAGTTTCATCTACATACATTCGACAAGGTCCCCCATCAAAAATTATTGTACAAATTAAAACTTGCGGGCATCAATGCAGAAGTAATAGAGTGGATAAAAGACTTCCTCTCCGACAGAGAGCAACGCGTAGTACTTGATGGAATTAGCTCCAACCTAGTTAAGGTAACCTCAGGCGTCCCGCAGGGAAGCGTAATCGGGCCGATACTGTTTTTAATATATATCAACGATCTTAGCAAAATAATCGATAGTAAAGTTAGGATATTTGCGGACGATACGGTAATTTACAGAGAGATTGAGAGAGAAGAGGATAGATTGATCCTTTCGAATGACTTAAATAAAATTGCAAAATGGTGCGATGATTGGCAATTGGAGCTAAATGTAGATAAATGTTCAGTAATTAACTTCTTTGAAAGAAAATCGATAACTAAAGATTACTCGTATAGCCTCCAAGGGAAAAACTTAATAACGGAAGAATCGGTGAAATATCTAGGAGTGACCCTTACTAATAACTTATCATGGAGTGCCCACATCCATAACATATGTGGAAAGGCTTTTAAGAAACTCGGTTTTGTTAAGAGAATAGTCGGAAGAAGCGAAGAAAAAGTCCGCGAGCGTTGTTACTTCGCGTTAGTCAGGCCTCACCTTGAGTATGCATGTAGTATATGGGACCCAGCCGACAAGTGCTGTATTCGAGAAATAGAAAAGGTGCAACGAAAAGCGATACGTTTCGTGAAGAATTGCTATGATAAATCAGTAAGCGTTACTGAGATGCTCAAGAACGCGGGATGGGAATCATTAGAAAAAAGAAGATTAACACTAAGGATAAATTTATTAAATAAGTTCAGAGAAACCACGTTCTCGGAAGACGTCGCGGACATAATGCGCCCTCCCTGCTATATAGGCCGCTCCGATACAGCGAGGAAAATAAGAGAAATAGATGCGAAAACGAACCGATTCAAGAATTCGTTTTTTCCGCGAACGATACGCGAAAGTAATCGACTAGGTAAATAGAGTCTTGGTGCATGCACCCCCTGCCACACGCCGAAAGGTGGCTAGCAGGGTATACACATAGACATATGCAACCTTCAAGCCGCCTTTCGGTGTATAGCAAGTGGTGCATGCACCATGAGTCTACTTCCTTAGCCGATTGCTCTCGAGAATCTTTCGCGAAAAATGTGTATTCTTGATGTGTCGCGAAATCGCGAAAAATGTGTATTCCAACATCTCCACTTGTTTTTCAGTCACTATCGGAACGGCCTATGTAACAGGGAGGACTCATGATTTCGGCTACATATTCTACAAACGTGCTTTTTAAGAAACTTATTAAGTAAATTAAGTCTTTGCTTAAATTTTCTATCTTCCATAGATTATCATCCTGCGCCCTGAAGCATCTGAGTAAAGCTCACTGATTTGTTCTCTGCTCAGTGATTTGAGTGACAAGGTATCATCTGATTATATGCATCCGTGTGTTTGTCTGTTGACCTTACCTACCGCATTTGCTTTTTCAAAGCCTCTTTCATGAATATCCTATTTGTAGATTATGTTTAATAATACCATTTTCCTATCTTATATAAATCATGAATTTATTTATGAACATTCTATCGTCAGTTGCAAAATAAGCATATTTACGCCATTTGGAATCTGTAAATTAGGTGATATCAATTAATCACATCATCTTTTCGAGACGGATTTATGCCATAGTATGTCAAAGTAAATTATATTAGAACTCGTTTTCATACTTTTCACCGAAGAATAATGTAGTCTCCATTGTCTTGTCGTATTGTATTAAAAGTGCACATACTCTAAAAGTTAGGATTTATGGAAGAACTGATAATTATGTGAGATAATTTGATTGACTAAAGCTCTATTGATAACGTACGGAAAGCACAGATAGATACCTTCATATTCTTTAGGGCTTAACGGTATTTTTATTGTGAGATGCTCGAGTATTCCTAATTCCGCATTCCATTCCATAATTCCGGATTGCTGTTTACATTATATAGAAGCAAAATGTCTCTCCATCCCCATCTCTATCTCAGAAACTGCATTATATATATNGACCATTTTCTGTGCATATTGCACCAAGGAAATGAACTTCAATCTTAATAACTAATTAATTAATTTAATGAATATCATACGTATCTTTCGATGTATCACAAAATCAAAGAGGAAATTGTGCAGTTGCCTTTAAAAGCAAATAGTCCTTTGAAATTGAGAAAAGTGTCGAAATAAAGGAAAATGATTATAGATTCTTATATCAATCGAAAAATAACTGTACAGTTTGAAAATAGCGGGAAATTTGAAAAATATATGGAAAATATGTAAAACTTTGCGGTTATAAACAACCCATCCCCTTGGCGACCAAAGCGATTGATGAAATCGAGCTCATGCAGTTTTCTATATGAATACACGGGTTCTATAAGACCATATAGATTTAACGGTAGGAACGACAGAATTTATGTAGAGGCACATTTTGTGTGGAATTCCAGCATATGCAAAACACGATGTAAAAATCGTAGTGACAAATGAGTGTTTTTCATTCTACCCGATTTTCCGAAGAACAATATTAAGTTGTTTTGTCGCGGTCAAGATGAATAAATATTTTGGTGAGGAAAGAGAAGATTTTTGGAAGACGAACGAAATTTCACCGAAAAAGAGCTTGAGGTGGGAGTTTATGCAAATCTCGCAAAACTGATAATGTTCATCGAAATCGAGTATGTAATTTATAGGAAATTTGCTAATATTCTTACCTTACAATTTGATCCTGGTTAATATTTATAAGAGAATTAGGGCATGAAAAGGATGCGTATTCTGTTTTCATAGACTTACAATTCGTTTTACAAAGAGTTCTACCATGCTTGATGGGGGCGTTTGCCAAACCCAATATTTGATGCCGAACTCAATTTATCCTACACGACTAAACTTGGAATTTAATAGGAGAATTAACGGTTATCAGATCATAGTATTTTTTATAAATGATCTAATTCTTAAAATAAAAAAATACAAAGTTTTTATGATTGTTGATATCATAGTTATAACTGACAAAATATTCCTTATAATCATTTAATCATTAGAAAATGTATTCTAAATATAATCAGGATCAAATAATCCATCCAATCGACCGATAAAAAATATATAGAGTTATTCTGGTCTTTCGATGGACACTTCCTGACTTAGGAGGACTAGTTATATACGATAACAGATATATTTTAAAACTAAGATAAGTTTCGTCACTGACGGGGGATTTCAATAGTTGCCTCACGGCAAGCTTACGTCCCATAACATTCTTTATTTAACACCCTATCCTATTATAAGTCTATTTCTTTCTCCCTTTACGTAAAACAAGTACGCTCATTTCTTTTCTGGATTTTCCCTTAGTAAGTGTAACCTTCAAATTACTTTTATTGATAGTACATCTATTTTGAATATTTGACCCACCAGCTCCTTATACAATTCCTTTTCCTCGTGACTCCTTTGTTTTTCCAGACACGTCTGGTACTTTCACGGGTGTTTTTCTGTCAATTCAACTTTCTTTTTACTTATATCCGCAATTTCAAGTCCTGTGTTATATTGCCCCCCCTTTCTTTGTATCTGCTTCACACCCGCGAGATTATAAACTCCAACGTCTTGATTTCCCTAGCCTTTTCCTGATATAATTTTCGGGACCTTCTGTCCCGAAAAGAGCTCCCTTCTGTTTGCAAACGCTGCCTTGGCTGCTCTCATAATCTCGTTTATAAGCATCGCGGGCTTTAATCGAACGTGAAATTTCGCTGATTTCTCTAATATATATTCCTTTATTGGTTACACGCAAGGCTGCTAGTCCACGTCTAGTAGCCCGCGAGCTTACTCTTGCCGGTCCTTCCATCGTTTGTTAATCGTCTTCATTTCTGCAAGAATTCGTACCTCCGATGGAGAATGTGCGGAAAGGGTGAGGAATCCTCCCGTGGTCAAATTGGAATAAACTTGAGTGGCTACGAAGAGAGCTAAGCCTCAGCGACTTTTAATAAGCATCCACCGTATAACATGGTTACCAACTCTGCAATTGCTTTAGAGGAATTGAAGATTCACGTGGCTCATTCATTCTCTCAAGTTTCGTGGGGTATTGCTGTTCCAAAACTACCAAGGTAGAGGATATGATTGGAGATGTAGGGACAGAAGAATGTGGAATGAAGGATCATGTTTAATTCCGTATTATCTATAATTGTTGAGGGAATATCCTGAGAAGGAAAGGGTAACAGTTAGAAAATGGGAAGCTAAGAAGGGTCTCTCGTGGAGTGATAATAGTTGGCATGTGGTGGTTAGGACACCAAGCAGGGTGTGGAGAGTAAGCGGTGTTCGACAGGCAAAAGAAATATTCAAGCGATAAAAAAATAGTCTCTAGGATATCAGCACTAGCAATGAGTTAGTATTAAAGCGAGAATACACAAGTTCGTCCTAGAGGTTTCATTGAGGTGTTCTCGGAAAGGGCAAATTATTATGGGTTGGGATTCGCAAGCGACTGATTTTCA
The DNA here is from genome assembly GCA_000376725.2 of Ladona fulva. NCBI lineage: Eukaryota > Metazoa > Arthropoda > Insecta > Odonata > Libellulidae > Ladona > Ladona fulva. Next base: position 651,928 of record KZ308256.1, read on the forward strand.
TGGTCTCGCAATCATCGAGTTCTATTTGATGCGAGAATAATCCGTTGCCAGGCAGAAATCAGAGCTGGGAAATGGGCGGCAGCAAAATCGAAGTCGATCTTTGAGTTCGCCATGCTCTGTACTTTCTATAAAGGGAAAGATGGAATCACAATGAAGATTTATTGGAGCATCTCCTCCGATTTGTGCTCGTGGAAAGTTTTATCGCAACCAGACCGAGTTCAAACCGCTTAGGTTTGCTTGTAAGCAGTAAATCTGACCTGAAGGTTATTTCCGTATGTTTTTATATATCGGAGTACTTGACCATTTTCTGTGCATATTGCACCAAGGAAATGAACTTCAATCTTAATAACTAATTAATTAATTTAATGAATATCATACGTATCTTTCGATGTATCACAAAATCAAAGAGGAAATTGTGCAGTTGCCTTTAAAAGCAAAGATTTCACCGGTATCACATTACATATCAAATATGACATTATTTGAATGCTTTAGAAATTCCTCTATTTAAGCGTAAATGTTGATCCGAGAGGACTACAAACACGAATCATCGCAATTTAACCGACAGATGAATCTCAAATTGCATTTTGAATGCAATGACTGCGGTATTAAAGCTTTCCTTAAAAAAGTAAGCTCAAAGCATAAATAATGTAATTTTCGTTTAGCTGATTATACCATTGATGTTCGGAAACAGAAAAATGTCACCATGACCGATAATTAAAACAGATCGATACAACTATTTAGAAGAGTCAACGAAGCACAGCACTGAGATCAGTAATTCGATGTCACAGATTTCCGCCCTCGAATCCATAATATAGATTTTAAAATTATCTTTGTAGACACATGTTACTACAGTTATCTTGTGACTCAGTAGAAAATATTTTATCTGAAAGAGTTTCGTTAGTACTAGTGATTTATATTACTGGTCTTCATACCTGCGTATTTATTACACTGCGTAAATACGATTTTAACACATAAATCATTATAACCGATAGTTGATTCCGTTGAATGTGACAAGCAAGGCGTTTGTGAAATTTAAAAATTAATTTCACTCTGTATGACATTCATTCGACCGATGCTGAGAGAATTGATTTTTCCCCAATGTTCTCATTTTCCTGGATATGAGGAATGGAATTGCTTTTAACATCTGTTCTTCATCAGATATACACGCATCATTGTCAGCAGAATCGTTGCCAAATAATCGAAAAATGTGAAAGTACTTTTATAGCGACGAAATGTTTTAGTTTTTACTAACACTGTTTATTTGGGAGAAATTGCACCTCTTTACTTTCTGCAGTTGTAATTTTTAGGTTGATTCTTAAAATATCGTATACCGCGGTTGTATGAATTTGTTCGATTCGTTTTCCAAACAAAGCTTTGGAATTAAATTAATCGTTTTTCACTTTTTAATCAATTATTAAACTTCCTCTTTCTATGGTATGCATTTGTGTCCCCAATGAACGTTTGTCTCCAAAATATTTCCCAGATTCAGAGGATAAGGTTCTGAAGGAGTAGAAATCTGCAGGATAAGTATCTTAATAACTTATGCGTAGATGTACTGTAAGTGGAAAGAAAACGGAACAAACGAAAAATATTGTGATACATATGACGCAAAGAGACAGTTCGCTAGCTAACCTTGAATTATAATTAACTTACAAATATGTTTAAATTTTGAGTATTAATAGTTTTGTACATTACATGTACGAATATTTCACTATAATGTTTACTGTCGCTATTCTGTATACTTTCAACAAAGTTAGTTGACATTAGTTACTCCTATTGAAGTTGAAGTCTAATAGATATCACCATTATATAATAATGTGAGACTTAAGTTCCCCTACTAACCACCCACACAGGAAGAACAAAAATTCATTCCGTTATAAAACTGAAAATAGACAGGGCAACTGAAGCTTCTTTTGCAAAGTTTTCATGGATAAAGATACATCGGTTAATCATGATAGGCGTCTAATTTCTTCGTTCTATAAACCTTCCTCATACAGTTCAGAAAGAGCAAGCAGGATGTCAAAATTAACGATCAATTCCGGTTAAAAATTCTAATTAAAAGAAGTGGATTAATGGCTCTGTAAATGGCAATTGAGAGAGTAGAAAACTAGATAATTATCGAAACGGATTTTTCCAGCAATAAGTTAATTATTTGAAATTTCCCATTTAACCGCCGAATTAAATGCGTCCCTGATATTCTTGATTACCTAATCTTTCATGTATTCTTATTGTTACATTGGAAACGCTATGTTTACCGTACGATATACTTCAGTACCGTGCGATATATATCTATTTCAGCACAGATCAACACGAGAACAGCAGTCTTTCCATGCTGCACTGAGCAACATTTCTCTACACTAGTCCTGAAATATTTTCTGGTTCCTTGGTCCAAAAGTTTCCATGTATAATTACTGTTAATATGCCTTTAGTTTTATTCTTGTCAAATGGACTATATTGTTCAGTTTCATATGTCATATGTCTTATGTAGCGCCTTAATTTCTTAATGTTTCTTCAGTAACATTTCTATTGAACATTATGACTTACATTTTTAAAGAATTTAATATAAGGATGTTTTTTGACATCCTATTTCTATGTATTTTTTATTGCTTTAGTGAATTATTGTTACAGTACTGCTCAAATGATTTTTGTATACACAGTTTCATTCACATCTTTTAGCTTGTACTATCAGTAGGTTCACGAAGGTTTTTCACCTCCCCCCCCCCGTTCTCTGTGGGTGTTATCCTGCAGTGGAGATTATTTCCTAACTTAACACTTAGGCTTTCTACATCCTCAAATTCTTCTTAAGTTTTTCTCTATATTTCTATTTACAAATTTATTCATGTTTTAATAATAACATTGACGACAGGTTAGATGGAAGAAGAGACTTTTTGTCTCAATCTCGCCTTAATAAAGACATGAAAGACCGTATACTTATATACTTATATAGATATACTTCCAAATCTTTGGATATAAATAACAGAGAGGATAGCGTTCATGGTGTTGGCCTTTCCTTGGTGGTAATCCATAATAAAAAGAATAATAGAACTGATATTTTAATTTATACAACACTACACAATACATACTTATACTCACGGTCTAGGTTTCAATGCAAGGCACCATCATCAGGTGTGGGTATTTTGGGGTGTTGTATAAATTAAAATATCAGTTCTACTATTCTCAGAGAGGATTTTAGAATAGAAAAGAATAGAGCGTATCGGACACTTTCGTGTGCTCTTGTATATTTTTATTACGTACCAATAATACTAACAAATATATGGGAAAGTGGATATTCTTTTTGTGTATAAAATAAGGATGCAATTATTGCTGTTGTGTTTCATAAATGAAATCACGATAACATATCAGAGTGAAAGAGAGTAGAAAGACACTAAAATCTATTAGTCAGAAAAGTTGAAAGAAGTTAAGGATATTAGTGTAGGGGTTAAGAGTAGGTACAGATAAAACGTTGAAAAGATTCCTTCGAAAGTAATTTCTTCCCTAATGAAATGTCGTTTGTTTATCCCTATGAAACTCGTGGAAAACGTGTACGAATTTTGTGCAGATAAATATTGATGCCGTACTACCGTGGAAGTAAAGAAAATATAAGAGGCTGGTCTGTGAAGAAAAAGCAAATGAACAGAGAGATATTAAGCAAATATTAATCGGAGAAGCGCGCGTTGACGGGAAATTTTATGAAGACAAACATCTCTGAATAAGAGTGGCTGGGAGAAATATGTCTCTTCACTTTCCTTCTCATTTTAAAGCAGAACAGAAGGCTTCAGTGTACAACTGATAATCTCGTAATTGCGGAGGAGAACAACTTTGAAGTAAATTCGGATTCAGTGATAATTTCAGTTCGAAAATTATCCGACGAACAGCCCTTTGATTACTGCGTTAAAATACGCACGGAATAGTGAAGAGCGCGGTGGTTAAATACTCGGAAGTCGGAAATTTTAGCGAACGAAAATGTTTGCGCAGAGGTAAATTTTCGCGGTCGCCTAATAGCTCGAGTGCTTTGTGAGGGAAGTTTCCCTTTCTCTAATTTGATTCTGATTTAGTACATTTCTGAAAAGAGTTGCATATAACCTACGCTAGTATTATTATACTTATTTCTTTCTCAAATATTATCGTTTTATTAAGGTGAGAAATTATTATTTGGTTTCCGTTAATTTAGACGTAAATGCTTAAAAACTTATTATAATTATCTTTTTAATGGATAAAAAATCAATAATACTCTTTTGTTTCACATAAATTCATTCTTTCTGGTGCGTGAAAGCACGTCCGTATGTTTTGTGTTCTTTCTACGGAATTAATGGTGAAAATAGTTCCTTAATTTTCGATTAGTTGAATTATCAGTCGGTGTTTTTACATACCCCGGTTTTTCAGCCGATTTATAACAATAGTGAATATCTTACTTAAATGTGAGCAAAGGTGTCATAGCCCAAAAGTAATACTCTGTTAGCCTGTACAATATTGTTACAGTAGCAATCCTTAATTTGATTATCATTATGATAATTCATAAATACTATTTTCCTAAGAAATTATGAAAATATTTACTGCCTTATTTTCATCTCAAAATTGTTTCACAACGATGCTTTAGCTGAGAATGTGTATCACAGTATTAGAAATATGTAATTTTTTCTTCTATATCTTCTCATTATATGTCGTTTAGACGGATTTTCTGAAGCTCATGGATGAGGTAGTATTACATAATTTCTTGGAAAATTTTCTTTTTAGGCCGTCATTGTAAGATTAGAGTTCGCATAAATTAAACATGGTACTTTATTGGTCCCAATGTGTAGTGCTCAGAGATTCTGAAATGAGAGCGAAGGGTTTTCTTTGGACGAATCATTTCCATTCCGACGTTTGTGGGTTTTGATATCTCTTCCCACGGAGCGGAGTGTAAAAACTTATCCACTTTATGCATCCTTCGTAACTTACGAGAAAGAAATACGGCATGCGGGAAACGGGAGTTGAGAGAAGTAAGGGCAGTATTGTAGCGGAGAGGAAAGCAGATAAATACATCGCTCCAATCCCACTCATTTTCGATAAATCTTCCCCCATAAAAATATATGTATTTCATAAAATCAGGGGATGGAAAGTTTAGTACCCGTATAAACGAGGGTCGTAAGGTTAGGGAAAATTTTGGGGGAAAAGGGCAGCTTTTGGAAGACGGCGGGACACCCCATCCTTCCCATTGGGACCCCCAACACGTCATACCTTCCACCCCAACTTCCCCGCCAGCTGCTGACCCGCAAACAGGGGCATCGTTCACCTGTGTGCAGGAGTGCCACCTCGGATCACCGAACGTGCAAACATGTGACACGCAGTGACGCAAATCGATACATATGCCGGCGGACGGCTATTGTTTCGGCACTCTTGTATGGTGCGTGTGGTACAAACGGAGTGAGTACATCACACATACGCGGTCTACAAAGGCACGCGTTCCTACGCTGTCTTTACACGCATTCTGCTTCGCACGCGGTCGGTTCACCGCTTTTTTTCCAAAACCCCCGCATGTTAGTCTTTCCCTCCATATATCACTTTTTCCTCTTTCATTACCGTCCTATTCTCTTCCTTCGGTTCTCCTTTACCTCTTCCCGTACCCCCTTCGCCTTTCCGTCCATTTTTTTCTAATTTTCCCCTTTATCGACTTTTCCTAATAACCTTTCCCGTTTCGAAACAACCCACTCTATTTTAAGACGCCATTCGGGTAGAATGCGTTCAGTAACTGTATTGCGAGTGCGAATTTTAAAAAAAGGAATTAAAAGCTATATTTGGAGGTGATGAGTTACCCATATCCGAGCCGAGGAGGTGTAATTGGAAATTAAAAATTGAGGATTAAGGGCTATGTTTAGCAGTTACGACTTTTCATCGATCATTTGCACGCATTCTGGGCGAGTCATTCTGCTACTGCAGATGTAACCAATCTCGATCCATGCGAGCATAATAAAATTTGATGAACCCCCCGCAGGAGATGTGAGGTACAGCAGTTACGAAATTTACTGTCTCTCACGCAACTTCATGGAAAAGTTGCTATTTTCCTAAATGTGCGGCAGTAATGTTACACCTATAATTTCGCTAACTATCGTAATTCCGGAATTACGATACCCGGTTAACTCCGAGATTCTCCCTTGAGGCTTTAATTTTTCCGAAGAATTGCTAACATCGAAATAAATGTACTAGTATCTATGATTCTTATTTATTTTATTATTTATATATTATATAATTTCGCCGAAAATAGACGCTTTATCAGGTGGCGATCCTAAATTATTCCACACTCAACAACTCAAACAACACTAATATTCCACAAAAATAGATAGCGAACAGTTGTACTTTAGCATATTTGTTCCGATAAAAACTGTTAGAGATCGTCAACAACCGCGAAGGTTGAAACCGAAATTACGGTCTCTCCAAAGGAAACAAAGGTCATTATTTTCTCGCATGAAGTCTTTTCCACGTAAGAGCAGAGAGTATGAAGAACAGCGGTGTAAATATTTAGATATCAGTGTGCAGCCAAAACAGAGGCCCGTAAAGACGGCTATACACGTTCCGCTACGCCTGTCAATTCCGTTTGCATAAATTTATAAAGTTATACAAAATCGTTTGAAAAAGTTTTTAGTATGGTGAAAAAAATCATGCTGGAAAAAACAGTGTGATATATTTTAGGTTAGTTACTAACACATTTGCAAAAAACAACACAGTTACATTTCAAAGAAAACCTGGATTTTTTTCGGTTTTATTTGAAAAGGTGCCTCAAGTTCTCTAAATCGAGTTACTGTGAATACCACCAAATGTCGCTTCAAGTCATTTTCTTTTTGTTTGTATTGTTAACTTTGCAGGAAAAACTTTTTGAGGTTCAATGTAATGAAATGAATAGGAAATTGAAAGTTTTCGGCAAAAGGGATTGAAAAAATAGTCGCCAGCTATTTTTCGCCCTCTTTGCTCAGGATGAAACTTCCATCGGGAAAGTTACTAAAAAGATAGTGAATTTATTTCATGTGCAAATCAAAATCTCTTCAGTTCTCAAAAAACATAAAAAACAATTTTTCTTACGGGGTTAACGCATTACGCGGCCTTCCAGGTGTTCTTTCGAGATTTAAATCTCCACGATGTATTTAGTTTTCCTTCTATTTCGTTTGTTTGGCAATTAATCGTTCATTTAATAATTAGTTAACATGACTGAATATCATTGAATTATTCGAATATTGTGAATTTTGCCACTTATAATACTTTTCAGATTGACTAGAAAACAAAATTGATTACCAAGAAGCACATACGCACAAATCTTAGTCATATTCGTAAATTAACTATGAAATATTAGATAGATAAAAATTAATCTGCCCCCATTCGATATGCGTCTGACACAGTAGCTCCGCCGCCTCATCTTACATTCCTCATTACAATAACGTTCAAAGAGATATTTCAATGAAATGAACTATTTATATGTGTTACTATTGTTATTTTAGATTGTATATTATGACAACATAAGACAATTCTATCCCTAACTCATTTTGCATTTATAAACCAGTGCTCATCGGCATATTAACAATCATCATATCCATTTTAATTAGCCTCCACTATAAGGCATAGTAATGATAAGCCTCCAATTAAATGTAAACTATATTATACCTTACTAAATGGTTGTTAATACAATCGTTAAAACTCAAATCACCATGAAAGAAGTTAAATTAAGTTTTCGGAGTAAAAACATAAAATCAAGCTCGAGCACATCTATCTGAATCCGTGGTAGACTTATCCGCAACATTGAGAAGAATATAATAATTAAAGTGGAATCATTCTGGGAATTTATTTGTTTGAATCTGATGTAAGGAGTAAGTAGATTGTTTTCACGGAACACACACTTTAGAATTAAAGTATTTGTAATGTACGGTCCTCCTGCATTCGAGAAGAGTATTTTCATTATTAATCCGATGAGACATTGTGAGAATAAATGATAATGGTCGACTGAATAAAATAAAAATATTTCGGATATAAAATTGGCTACGTGGTAGAGATGTGGTTCACCGTGACGATTGAAATTGTTGTCATATTCCATTTGACTGAAAGATTGCGGGATTTTCCTCCACAGCTTTTTGTTTTGTCGGGAAATATGCGGAAATCCGTTTTTTCTGTTTTATTTGTGACGGATTTGCGAATGAAAAATGGGACAGTTATGATGCAAATCTCTCCAGAATGGGAAGGATTATGTATTTATCCAGTAGTATATAGGTTGGAAAGACTTGGGCTTGATATCCTTTCCGGCGCTTCCTTTTTAGTGTTTCCATGCTTCTTTCCGATCCTATCCATTCATTCCCAAATCTGCAAACTGCTCTATTTCGTCGCGCTTTTACCTCGGCTGATTTCGGAGGTGAATTAGTTAATCATTTGATGATAATAATGCCAGAGTGCTGAATAAAGTGTCATATACCGTTCCTGGGTTCGTCGTCCGATTATTCTCATTTCGTCGAAGTCTTTCGCTCGCAGTTCTTTATTTTCCTTTAGAAATGCCTGCACTGTTTTCTCCTCTCGATCCAATTCCCGCTTCTTTATCTCCCTTATCATCCTAGGTCCATCTTCTTCTTATTCCCCCTCCCATTCAGAGGATGCCTTTCTCACCATTCGCTTACCCAATCCACTTCTCACCCCGCACTCCCTCGCTCGTGACAGGCACCAATGGACTCTAACAGTGTGAAAGCGAATGGAGGAAACATTTGGAGCGCTTCCGCCGACCGAACTCTTTTTCAAGTCGGAATTAAGTGGAAGTGGAAAAAATTATATCCCCCGACGGTGGATGAAGAAACTGGAGGGCAAAAGGAATGTTGTTTGGCGATCGTTAGGATATGGAGGAAATGGACGTGCTTCTTAATGGTTAATGCTAACTGATGGAAAACCCGACTGAAAGAGTCTGCTTATTTTCGTACGTTCCGAGCCGCTAGTTAGAGGGATTGTGGAGTTCTTTTTTTCGTTCGGTCCACGCTCGAAGATGGAGGAGGAATTTGGTGTCACGCAAGGATTGAACTACGGATGAGAGTCTATTAGGAGTGAAAAGGATTGAACGTGAATGTGTGGAGTGGCCGAGCTTAGAAACAGAGGCTTGAAAGGAGCTATATTTCTTCTCTCTGTCGATGATTAGTACATACATCCAATGAGGTATAAAGCGGTAATACATTAAAATTCCTCCATATAAATGCGACATCGTGGTCGATCTTATCCTATATCTATCCCTAAGACATTACGTATTTAGGTAACACCAACAATGAAATTTTCATCCGATAAACCTTTCGTTCCGTTAGAACTCCTAATGAGTAGAAATGCCAATCCTTTTTTAAGTAAACTTCATGGTGGAAAATATATACAGGTTAGATTAAGTAAATATACGGCTATTTTCAACAATCAATTCGATATTATACTTTCCGGCAGAAGCAGTCAATAATCGTAAAATATTACAGCTAACCCTATATTATATAAGTTTATGCATGATAACCAAGTACAGAGATATCGAAGACTAACGTAAGCTGTAACCTATACGTGGAGGAAGCGCTGAAATGTTAATTATGAGTTACCTGCGAAAATATAGCAGTTTTGAGATATGCTATGTATAAATGCATTCATTTAGTCATGATGCATGTATGGCGTGACATTTTGAACTAACCAATCATGCGTATCCAGAAACAAGTTCCTAGATTAAGGTGTGGATTGAGTCTCAGGGATCTCCAGAACTGTAAGATTTTTGATAATTGCAATCTTTCGGTTAAAGATTTTCCCCAAGGTCCGACCAGGTGCCTGTCTCTGCACCTCAAGCTGCAACCCAGGCACCGAGGCTGGTCGATCGAGTCTTTGCAATATATAACAATGAAATTCTGTACATTTACTAACTTTCGTAACATCCTTGTTCGTTCGTTCATAATTCATCTTTCAACTACATTTTTATTTGAGATGTAACATAAAACCTTCAATATTGCGCCGAATATTATGATGAAAAATCTCTGACAATAAACTATATTAGATTTGTTTCCTATAATTCAGTGGAAGGTTAGGATGTGTAATTCTGTGTGTGTATATGTGTACATTGTGATAAAATATTATTAGTCTCTCTCTGGCTTCCACTTCTGATCATGTAATGATCCTATTTCTTTATAGATCGACCATATTTTTTTAAGAATAGTACCGTGTCGGTACCAACTAGGATTGGACTTGCTAGAATCGGTATAGCTAGGATGGTCTTCCTGGCATAATCGTAGAAGATTTCCTCCAAATATATGATATCAGGTGGCGCTAATATGAGTTTCACCGGGGCTGGAAATGTCCGTGATGAGTGCGGATTTGAGATTCTCGAGTTGTTGACTTACTTATGTGTGGCGGAGGGCCACTTTGGCGTGGCCTTCGATTGAACAAATGACGTTTCTCTCTTCCATCTTCAACCTTTTTCTTCGTGGAAAACCCCTCCTTCTGTTGTATAGGGTAAGTCCGGGTTAGATGGCCATACGGGAGAGATGGCCAGTCGATCTAGTTCCGCCTACGCCCACTAGGAGACACGCTCCTTCAGTCAGTGTTGAGCTCTTGTTGTGCTAAGAGGAGGTGATTTTTCAAGTTGCGGAAAAACGTCACATCTGTGAGTATTTTTGCACCTTAAAATTTTTCGTTCTGCTGAAAATATTTTCTCGTATGACCTTCATCGCCTACGGATTAAAGTTATGATGCGGGAATCAAAAGAAAACGCGTTTTTTGGGTTTTTCAAACTTTACCACGTGGAACTAAGCTTTCAAAGTGTCCAAGCGTGTCCACCATGTTTGTTGGGGCCACGTGGCCATCTCACCCAGACGACCGGGAGAGATGGCCAATGTTTTCTCGGGAGAGATGGCCAACCGTCAGGAATGCTTTCAATCCTCATTAATAAAATTTCCTCGATTTTTTATAGATGCCAAACAAGTACATTCCTAAGGGGAGGAGTACTCGTGGTAATTGGAAAGAAGAGGACTTAATAAACGCTACTGACGACATAAAAAATGGCACATCTGTCCGCAGAGCATCCGAGATGTTTAGTATTCCCAGAAAAACCCTCGAAAGGAAACTGAAAACCGGGAATGTCTTTAAAGGGCCAATGGGTCCGAGCCCTTCCTTAGGCAAAGGCAACGAAGAGAGGCTGGTCCGTCACATTAAAAAAATGCAAACGCATGGGTTCCCTTTGACCCGAGATGATCTCCGCAGTTTGGCCTATAGTTTTGCTCAGCAATTAGGACTTAAACACCGATTTAATAAAGAAAAAGAAAAGGCTGGATACGATTGGTTGCAACTATTTTTGTCTAGACATCCAGATCTTTGTGTGCGTAAGTGTGAGGGTGTTTCAATTGCAAGAGTTCAAGGTATGAATCGCAATGAAGTCAAGCAATACTTTTCTCTTTTGAAAAACATTTTGGTGGACAACTCTCTTATAAATAAACCGTCGTCCATATTTAACATGGATGAAACAGGCCTGCAAATGAACAACCGCCCTGGCCTAGTTGTTGCTGAGAAGGGATCGAAAGCAGTTTGCACCGTCACTTCGGGAGAAAAGGGAGAGACAATAACAATTTTAGCATGTTGCAATGCAGAGGGTATGTTCCTTCCCCCAACTGCCATCATGAAAGGGAAAAATAAAAAAAAAGAGTGGGAGGATAACATGCCTCCAGGTAGTGTTGTAATGATGTCTGAAAAATCGGCCTATGTCAACACGGCTATTTTTTTTGATTGGCTAAAAAACCAATTTCATCCTCGCAAGCCAGCAGGAAAAGTGCTGTTAATTTTGGATGGACATGCTTCCCACTGCAATTCAGTGGAGATGCTGGAATTCGCAGAAGCCCATGGAATAATATTATTATGTCTTCCAAGCCATACAACGCATTACCTCCAACCACTGGACCGTGCCGTGTTTAAATCAGTTAAACAATATTTCTACAGTGCTGCATCAAAATGGCTGACAAACCATCACGACCGAAAACTAACTAGGATGCAATTTGGGGAACTCCTAAGTGAGTGCTGGGGAAAAGCAGCGACTCCTGAAAATGCAATTTCAGGATTTAGAGCCACAGGAATTTATCCCTTAAACGAAGATGCTATTCCAGACTATGCTTTCATAGGCTACGCTGCCAATGACAGTCAAGAGCAACAGCCGAATGCGAGGCTTGATACTAGGCCTGAAAACTTTAATAATGCAGAAGACTCCACTGGTGTTTTCACTTCAGATCCCCTACAAATTTCACAACAAAATCTAGACGCCAGCGGAATGCAGAATAACACTCACCTAAAGTTACATGAAGGTCCCAGCACTTCAAGGCAGAGTCGAGAAATATTTGCTTCAACAGAGGAGTCAAGAGAACAGCTCATCACACATCCCAGTATTACAACATCACAGCCCCTTAGCCCGAGACAATCAGCACAAGCATTCACGCCAACAAAGGTCCTTAACGATATTTCACCAGTCCCAGCAAGACAAAAACGGGAACATTTAGGATGCCGAAAGTTAAAAGCAACTCTTCTTACGTCACGTGAAAACATAGCAAAAATCAAGACAACAAACTCGCAAAAAGCCAAAAAATTCGCTGGAAAAAATAAGCTGTCTAGGCCCGTGTCCACTAAAGATCAAAAGAGGAGAAAACTATTTAGAAACAACAAAAACAATTCGTCAAGCAGCAGTTCAGAGGCAGAAGTCGAGAGCCAGGATAAATCAAGTAACGATTTTGTTGACGATAATGAACAGTGTGTTGGTTGTGGTGAGGAATACAATGTAACAAAGCAAAACTGTGATTGGATTCAATGTGTTCGTTGTCATCGTTGGTTGCATGAAAGCTGTACCTCTTTCATTGATGTTTGTCAAAGATGTGGAGAAGCAATAACAAGTAAAATGTAAACGAGATTAATTGCTCACATTCAAATTCCAAGTTAAAAAAGGCTTTATTGAGACATTTGTTCATAACAATTTTTTGCCTAAATTTTCTCTTTAAAATGTTTGAGTTTGTACGTAATTGTTTAGTTTGATCACTGATTAAATTATTATAATTGGTTTTTGTGTAAAGCTAATTTATTCTTATGCTAAGCTTGCATTGTGGTGTGTTTTGGTGCTGACCGACTTACTCCAACCCATATGGCCATCTCTCCCGGACATACGGGAGAGATGGCCAGGGGGTGCCAAAATTAAATTATTGCAATTTTTCCAAAAGTACTAATGTTTTTAATCTGAAAACTCGCAATCCATAAATATAGACTATTACCTAATATTTTCAATTTTTTTCATATTTTTCTAATGAAAAACATGGGTTTTTTGGGTACTTGAAAAAACTATGGCCATCTAACCCGGACTTACCCTATATCAGAAAGTGGGATGGAGGTTATGTGGAGTTTGAGCAGCATCTCTTCGAGTGGTGAGATATCTCTTTGGGGAATCAGTTACGAGAGGCTCTCACCGCGGCAGTTCTCTGCGGCGACCTTTTATTTAACGGTTTTATTTTCCCGCTCTTGATCCACCGCAAGTCTCGAGGAGGCGTGCTTCAGTTCTGCGTTTTTCTGGTATGCTTCCCCGAAATGCCAAAGGAATGGGATGTGAAAAGAATGTGTTTGAACGATTCTCGAGGAGGTATCTGCGGAAGGAATCGCTCGAGCGGCTCTCGAGAATTACGCGAGGTACGTTTAAAGTTATATTTGTGCTTGAAAATGTTCGCGGAGCTTATCTCTTATCGCAGCAATTTTTCACGGTGGTGAAATTTCGATCCATAAAGAAAATTATGTACTTGCGAATGTGGTAATTTACAAAACAGTGACATTTACGGAGAAATCGAAAAGATTACCTTATCGCTTAGTCGAAAACCTTTCGTTTTGAAAACTAAATGCTGATTGAAATCAAAGCGTGATTTTCTCTTTCGACCTGTTCATTTCAACATTAAAAACGCAAGCAGCATAGAAATAAACGATTTTACCATTTATAAAGATAAAGTGAATCATTTTTTCATTCAATGATTTTTATCCATGAAGCCTTAACAGATGTCAATTTAGTGAAATGCTACTTGCAACATTAGAAATATTTATTGCATTAAATTCAGAATAATGTAATACGAATAGTTCTAGTTTGCGTTTTGGTAGTTCAGGTGCAGATTTATCTTACATGTATAAGGCAGTGCTTGGTGTGAAACATAATCATATTTTAAAAAATAATGATTTTTATATTCATTCTAGAATACTATTTGAATTATCAAGGAGAAATGAACTCAGGTCTCCCAATTGCCGGTTGGTTGCTGTATCCATTGAGCTATACCAACAGAACAGAACGAAATGGGGGAATGTTCTGGTGGGATAGCTCAATGGATAGGACAACCGACCGGCAATTGAGAGACCCTGGTTCGAGTCCCGGTTCCGTCAGTCTTTTTTCATGTCCGTTTGTCCTTGAGAATTTTCCTAGGTTCATGCCTTATCGTGCCAAGTTACCTAAACCCCTTTCCATGTGTTTGAATTAGCTTGAATAGCTAATTTTTCACCAATAAATATCACCTTTTATTTTTGTGAATGAACATTTTACTCGGAATATTCCTCATCAAAAGAGTAAGTTGAACCATTGTAACTCTTTCATGTCCTAATCGAAAGTTTCATAGAGTATGCAAACGTCCTTTGGGGATTCTGTCACAGTAAAAATACATTTTCTTTATAAATAACTTTGTTTCTAACATTAATCTTCTGACAATTTGATCGATATTTTGGTCACAACCACATTTAGTCATTATTTAGTCGTTCATCTCCTTCCTTAAAAATTGTTTCTCTACGAATACGACTGTTTGAAATTGCGTATTCGTCTCTCTGCATCAAATATGATGGTAATAGCAGTTTTTGCGTATTTTTAGATGCATTTCGTACGTCGATAACCAAACCGTACGAAAATTAACCCGTATTGGCGGTTGACCCATTCTCTAAATATTTTGTGTCGCAAGACAGCATTCTATTGTCAACATGGAAGTGACGATTTATCTTTACATTAATAGAGACTTCAGCAGTGTAACGTTTCTGAAAACTCCAGACAAATTCATTTGAAGCTTAAAACCGATGAAATGTCCACTCAAAAATCTCAGATCCTATGCGTGATAAACACACTATCTGATAGCATGGCTCACCAGTTTTACAATCTCGCCGTTTCAGCGGCACCCCTTTTGGGTTTCAAAACGTCGGCCTTTTAGAGTTGTAGCCGAAGAGAGCGTTGAATCCGAACTCGGTAAATCCCTAACTACCTCTCGCTCGTTCAGGCAGCACCGTCGAAATTAGCATCCTTTCCGGTCTTTTTCATCCCTACTTTCACCGAAAGCCCTCTGGGCAGCGCAAGTAGATTATTCTCAAACCCATTCTAGTGGCACAGTATTCTTCCGAGTTCAACTTCCTGTTCCCTTTTGCCAAATCCCCTCAAATTCGAATGACTTTAGAGTAAAGCCACAGTTTGTGCTTTCTGCGCACATTCGTCTTGGCCGCGTCCCTCCTTTCACTCGCCATTCGCCGCCCAAAACTGCCGTCATCACGACTCCCTCGATTCGCTGCATGCCTCTGCTATTGCTTTGTCTTTGGATGTCAGTGGTGCGAGACGTTTCGGTGCCGCCGTTTGCGGCAAAGCATTGGGCGTGGGTTTTAAGGACCCTGCGTTTGAATTCCGAGGCAAAACGGAGAGACCTTGACAAAAATATGACTTTATTAGAGAATGCGAAACTAATTATATGCACGACGTCGGTAGTTCCTTCTCGGGCGTTTTGTTTTCTAGATGAATCTTTCCTAATCTCGAAATAATTTATTTATCATCTGAGACCCAAAATAATGGCTAATTTGGCGACATAATTTAATATATGAGAACAATATCAGCGTTTCAACACCATCCTTTGCTGGTAATTTTTTGCAGCGTGGGTGAATTATTTATCCAAGTCGTATTCTCATACTTCTTACTCACCCAGCACATCCTTTGATCCCTTTTTTTTATTTGCTACTATATCGATTCTGGGACACTTAAAGGACTCTTTTTGCATTTTTTTTCTTAATCTCACTTTGTAGATTCGTGAATAGTTTAAGTTAAATAGTTAAATACTCCTCACTTTCCCTATTTACTTTTTCATAGGTCAGTAGTGAAAAAGGTATGCGATGAATTTCCATTACCTAAAATCAGAAATTCGCTGGCCGAATAAAATTTTACGATATCGCTGTATTTTAAAATCCTTCAAAATCATTTTTTTTTGTTGTATATCATTGTTTGCTTTATTACATCAATATTTTAAGTAATCTTATATTTTCTTTTAAAGGGTCAAGCACTGTAAGGAAATTATTCTTTCTACTACCGTTAATTAGACTTTAATTAGGTCGCACGGCGTTGAAGACAATGCAGCTTGCAGGACGCGGGTTGGACACGCTACTTTTATAGGACATTATCTGACAATGTTCGGGAATTATTATACATATAGATGGATATGGTATTTATATATTAGAAGTTTACCTATGACATGTGAAAGCCTTCTGGTTAAGTATATCGATGTATTTCCACTAACATTATTATTTTGGGGCTTCCGATACTTATTAACACAGAAGCTTACCCGCATGCTACTGTTATCCTTCCTTCGTGCTTTGCTTTCCTTCCTCCGCTCTTCGTCGCGTCGCTTCTACGCAGGGGAGGCCTTTAAGTATCACGCCTAAGAATCGATGATTGTGATAATTGATGAGACCGCCTAGCTCCGCAGCGAAGACGGCGTTCAGAGAGAAGGGATTCTGTGGCATCAAAATTCTTGCTCCCTCCTTCCATTATCCAATCAGTTTGGAACCACTCTCGGATCTGTAAGTACTCCTTCGACCATATGTAGGTGGGAATCACCTGGGGGATAATAGGATCCAAGCGGAAACGGTAGAGACTTATAAGTTATTCCGTTACTCTGGTGCGTCACTTTCCTTTAAACTCGCGTCTCTTGAGTTCCCGTTACAGTTTGCTTGCTCTTTTGGCGGATCTAAAAAAAAATTCAAGTGACAGAAGCGCCAAAACTCCCGCCTTATTCTTCTTTATGGAACTCAAGCGTGGTGTTCCAAATTTTAAATATTTCTATACCGAATTTTTATAAAGATTTTGCCACTCGTTATTGGGGTATCGAATCGAAAGGGGTTCGACGTAAACGCGGAATTTTGGTTTCGTTCCGGATCCGCCTTGTCTTCCGCCGTTGAATAGGTTTGAAACAGATTTTCCACCCCTTCATCAAATTACATCTAAAATGTTTGTTAGAATTATTCTTTATGTTGATTTTAAAAGAAAATTTATATTAGTTATCAAATTATAATTGTTATTTACTGAGCAGAAGGTCACAGTCATTCGTTGTTAGCAAGTATAACTAAGGGTAACTTTGATCTTAATGTAGATATAGTATAGGAACGGAAAATTAATCTTTTCTAGTTTCTATTGAAGAATTTTTATTCTTCAGCTCGACTTCGATCTTACTCATTGTTAAACAAAAGTAGCTTTTTATTAACCTTATGTTCGGTTCCGGTTGATGTTGTTTCCGTATTCCATTTATTAAAGCTGCCTATCCCCTTAATTTCCCAGAAATGGTGCTTAAGAAGCACAGTGCCACATTTTCCATCGAACTGTTTCCTATACTGTATTATGTCCGCCCATAGAAATCCTTAAAAGTATATTGAACAACGACCGTTAATTAATCCTGCAATCGATATCCAACCTACGGGAGTAGGGCGGCTAGGGCACTGCTGAGTGCAATACATAGAAAAGTTATCAGTACAGAAACTGCCCACGGTTTCATTTGTGAATAGATTACTTTTATTCCATATCACTGTAACTCATCACCATTCACTTAATTGTGAAATTTTCAATCAGTCATAGTATTTATTTCTATGATATATAGAAAAATCCGGGTACAAGCACAAAATGAGATGGATAGTATGACCTTTCATTGCATTCTGCAATCGTTTTGAAACTTTTACTAAGAAAAATAATCTTAACAATTTTTCCGAAATTAAATACTTTACAGCGGTGTTCATCAGTCTGTTTTTTCAGGGTAAAAGAAAATTTCTTATACACACTTTAAATTCAGGGTCGTCCGTAGTTCTCATAATGTGGAAGCTCCGGATGATGTTGAATAATGTAATTCATCATGGTAATGAATACTATTAAAATTGTTATGCATAAATCCACTTTTCCGCAATATTTCTGCTCGCGGTCTTTTAGCACAGCGAGAGTAGCTACCTCACTCCTCATACAGTGCAATGAGCGTTATCCACTCCCCAATGCTTTTGATAGCTAATGTGGGATTCAACCAAACTTTATAGTTATACTGCAGTGGTCTCACTGTTCGGTTAATATTCAGCATATGGAGACGTAAGTAACAAAAGAGAATGCATATATAATATAAGGCGATTAAACAAAAGGATATTTCCATGAACTTTCCATTACAAATAAAAAAGGCGCTTACCTCATGAACAAAACCACTCAATGAATACAATATTGCCCATTTATAATCAGACTTCGTAATTGAAACTCAAGCGCAAGTTTCTGAACTTTAAATCACTGAAACACCACAGACGGAATTGGAGACGTTTTTTCCTTTCTTTCTTGATCATCCGAACAAGCTTCCTCGCTTTCAGTATTCCGACAGCACGGATATCCTAACAAAGAATCCCAATGATAGTTAAATTAAACTTCCACTAACGAAGGTATTTTCCTATGCGCTTTTGTTTTGCAAATATAATCATTCTATCCCGTCCTGTATGTTTTTCAATTACCTCCATTCGGAAAAAGGACTTTCTTCGGAATCGCTTTGATTGCGTTGTATAGAGGGGGCAATTTACGGCCCAGTTCACCCTCTTAGCTAGCGTAGGATCGATTGATTCGTTTATTACTCGGCTGAGTGTGTTCAGGGAGCTGGCGAGCAATTATCCGTTCGTTAGCAAATTATCGCGAGGGTAAAGGAGACAAGGGCATTGGATGACCGAAAGATGGGCTCTATTTCTAGATAGCATACTACAAAGATAATACTCATTTGAATGATTAATTTCTCCCTTTGTTTTTGTTTTTTTCCCTCTGTACTTTGCATGTACCAGAAGATTACGCGCAATGTACGTATAATAATTAGATATGGGTGAGAATGTTTACATTAAGAAAAACATTTTTCTCTCCGTTCAATTTGCTCTTCTTACCAAGTATTCTTAATACCCGAAGTTATATACGATAAATTATATACTTCATTTCATAGCAACAATCATTCATCTTTATTTTTACCATATTACTTCTACGGGGGTTTTATTCCATGCCTGTACTTTTACTTTTAATATGTACCTATCACATTGACGGATATTTAGCTTGCTAACCCGCCAACACCAAGGTCCCAAGTTCGAGTCCCGGTTTATCAGGAGTTTTCTAGTTAGGGCATGGCCGTTAATGTTAGTCTTCATCGTCTAGTGCGGTACATAACACTGACTTAGGCCACCTTAAGGGAAGGCTCAATAAGATATTCAATGATACATATTTGCAGTATGTTTGTTGATCAGGTGAGCTAACGCAATAGCAATGTCTGTTTGGTCAACTGCAAGCTCAGTGGCGGATATTTATGAATACATTTTTGTCTGCAATGTATCGTTTAATTTATCTCCTAGATCACAGAAAGACTAAATTCAATCAACTAGCGAAAATAGAGGCATTTTTATATTGACATAAATATTACCTTCCAAGCCCAAACTTGGTTTTGACTATCTTATTAAAGCAGACTGTTGATACCTACATCTTTATGAATGATCTAGCATTTGTTGTTGTGCCACAAAATCATAGGAACTCGTTCTGGAAAGTTGCAACGGTGCAACGTTTTATCCTACGTTCTTTCTACCACGAAAGGCAACCTTATTGGTACGGTCATAATTCAATTACCTAGGCATTAATTGCAGGAATTATGAACCTTTGGGTAGGGATTAACTCCTATTATCACAAGTTATCGATTCAACCGAAGATTTCGGAAGATATTTTCAGCCGTGGAAGCCCCCATTGAGTCAGAAAAATTATGGGTGAGCCATACTCAATGTATCATCAGGAACCATTAAAAGAACCGATTTATGCGCTCCGCTTCCGGCAAACTCTAATGCTCTATGGCTGCGACAAATCATGATCTAAAATGTGACGTTAACTATACGTGTGGGTGACTTTCACATAGATACACTTACGCCTTTAGGTTCATGATTACTTTGGGTATTGGAAATCTTTCGTATTCATCCTAGAGCTTATTTTGACTCTTGTTCCTTTAGAGGGCGAATTTAAGTGTGAATTTTAAAATTCTAAATTTTAATCTTTGATTTACTTTGTTGTGACAATTAGCAGCAAAAATTCTCATCGCTATGTAATTCAAGTACATTTTCCAATATGCATCACGAGGTGAAAATTTGTTTGACTTACTTTTACTGAATTCCGTATATTTCATACTATTAACATGGTTTAGTACTTCCGTACTGAGTCATGTTAAGAGGTTGGAAGCCTTTTTCTGTGTAAAATTCGTTCTAATCGTCGCAATCTGGTGTAAATTGAACTCATCGGAAATTAGTTTTAGGACTTATAGGAAGTTTAAGTTCTAGTTCCACCTTTAGCCATCCTCATTTTTGAGAATTACTATGAAATCACTTGTTTCCACTCTTAATCAAAGCCTATATTTTGTTTCCCTCTGTAATCACATCAACTACCTTCCACGTACATCGAGGAATAATGAGAATTAACTATCTTTAGGGCTAACTTTCTTTATTTTCTTATTTCTAATAATTTTCTAATTTAAGTATATTTCTAATTTATTTTCCATCTTTGATTTTATTATCTAATTAACAATCTTTATTTTCCACGCATTATTTTTATCTGTCCCATTTTAACTCCAGCATTTAAAAGGCAAGTTAGCAAAACATGCTTAAATTGTCATACATTGCGCCAGCCCAACAATTGGCAAAAACTTCAATGAACTTAAACTTGAAATATACTCAAATACGTAAATCAGTTGAGATAAAAGTAAGTTACACTGATTAAATTTTCATTATTATTATTGAAAATACCCATAGTTTTTGTTATTTAAATTGCCATCATCGACTATTTTTTTACTTTAAATGGCAGAAAAAGTTTATAAAAGTATCCAGTTCTGGTCAAATGACCCGTTCATGATAAAACAATATCAGTGTTTATTTCGTGACTACCAGTTACTTTCAATTTAAGCTTATATTCGTGAATAGAAAAGATTTTTTTCTCGCTAATTATAACGCTATCAACAATAGATTCATTCATGAATGTACATACTACGAAAATAGCTCCGAATAGAGAATGAATTTCAAACCGAAATAAGAAGGATCCATCGAGCCTAATGGTGGAAAAGAAGTGCGCTTATTTCCAGAAGTGGCACGACAGGCTGGAAAACTTCACACCTTCAAACTTCGAGTGGTGGAAGCGCTAATTGAATCGACATCATTTCCTTCATCAAATTTTCAACGAGCATAATTTCTTTCCGCTTCGAGATATATTGCATTCTCGTACCCTCGTTTTCTCTCTCGTGATGTATCAGACTTTCCAAAAGCTTCTGCTTTCTCGGCAAAAAATGAGCAGCGGAAAAAAAGTCCTAAAGTGTCCTCTGACATATCGACTGTATTCGTTCGCTAGAGCGTGGTAGAGGGTTTGGAAATAAAGGATGACAAATCTTCGGAATTATGTTACCCCCGGACTCCGGCCCGAATAACCTTCCCACCCATAACCCATGTTTCTCCTTCCCTTTTATCTATTCTTTCCCCGCGGCCATTGCTTGCGTGTGCGAAGGTGTATGGTATGGGTCCCGTTCTCCCGTGAGAGGAATAAGTTAGTGGGTGTTGGTGGGGTACGTAGCAGAAATGAGGGGAATGTGGTTCGAAAGATGGAGAGTTTAAGGTGGGTTGTGGGGGCAGGGATTAGGAAGCCTAACGGGCGGAAGAATCGGTAGGTGGAGATCTTCTCCAATATCCCCCTCCATTCCATTTATTTTTACATTTTTTCGCACGATGCGAAAGAAGAAGGTATATTTTTCCTCTCCTCTGGACTGGGAGGTGGGGAGTGGGAAGGGTGACGTAAGTTTTTGTAGGAACTGCGCGGAATTCCCACTTTAAATCCGTAGGAAATAAAATATAGCTGAACATAATGCTCTACGTGGTCGGACTGTATAAGCGGGGGGAGCAAGTGAATGACTCTACGGGCCTTAGGATCGCAAATGTCCCCTCTGAGCCGCCAAACGATCACTTTGGCCTCCAAATGTTTCTTCTCTCTGTGTGCTTCGCTCTCTATTCGCCGACCGCATTTTTCCGTTGTCTCCGCTTCCATTTATGAACTTTTAAAAATGTAGTTCGGTTTTAGTCGCTCGGCGAGTGTTTTTCCTGGGCTAACCTCGCACTTGGCGCAATCAGCCAAAGGAAAGAAAGCGTCGCATACTTCTTACATGGTCGGCAGGGAGGGAGAGATGCATGATTTCGGATCCCAGGTTCTGGTTTTAAAACGACTCCGAATGCGTTCCGGTTAGAATGGAGTCATTTTAAGATTCTCGCACTGTCCGGAGCGAACGTTTGCGATAACATTCCAAAATGTGAGTCTTCTCTGTTTCTGAGAGTTTTACCGCGTGTCTCCGAATTTATTCTTATAGAAGATAAATGGTGGGAATAAAGTGTTCTCTTTCCAGAATAATACTCTTCGCCGTGGAATATATTCCTCCTATTATTTTGACTGCGGAGCAAGGTTAAGTTTCAAAGTAAGTTGGGTTTTGAAGAAACTTAAATTTTGCCAAAGCTCACCAATAAAATAAATTAGCGCGATGAATATGAATCGATAAATAAAAAACAAACTATTTTCGTAAAAATGTCACTATGCTGTTAAAGCTGAATGCTTTCACGTTTTACCTTTTAAGAAAGTAATATTTTGTAAGTTACATCAAGTATATTTGAAATAGAAACCTATATCCTGCAATAAATATTTTGAATCTGAACATGTTTTCCAGAATTTTTCCTTTTTGTTCCACGATTATTGTCGACTTCGTCAGGATTAGTAGCTTCTACACCAAAGATAATTTCTTCTGTGCTCGAAATATATTCCACGGATTTAAATAAAAAAACTTGTGTACGTTTAAACCTTAATCGTATTGACTACAATCTAAACCGCTTAAGACCGAACATCCGAGAAAAATAGACTATTCGGAGCCACACCTAAGCACTACATATACTATTTAAGGTATCTATGCCAGGCCTAGCCGATTCGTCAATAGTGATAGACCTGTCGATCTCTGGTGCTCGATCTATAGCGACCGATTTCAATTATTTAAATATATTAATAAATGATAAATGCTTGTACATTAAAATATTTCAAAGTTTTCAGCGACTTCAATATATATGTATGTTATATAGTAAATACGACTTGAAATACAGAAAAACAAACTCCAAAATGTCCCAAGTCAGTCGCTATTGAACTAGCGCAGCGTTTTATAGCGGAGGTCATCCTGCCTTGCCGTCATCTATATTATCTCTGAAGTAAAATTCCACTAATATTTAAAGAAATTCGGTGGCACTGAACGAACGCCGCCTTATGTTTATAATGTTTGCCGAGCTTACTTTCAACCGTAAAAGAAAACAGAAATATTTTATCCCACTCAAGCAGTTGTTCTGGGCATGCGTCATCACCTTTGTCCTCTTTTATATGGTTCTTCTCCACGAACCACTTATATTCACCGCATCGGCAAACCTCTGTGCCCATTCCCTCAAAGAAGGAAACTTGGGTGGCATGTCGTTCCCTACGGCGTTCCCTTGTTTGTTTAGAGCATAAATTAATCCCACTCTCTATGTCGCCGCTTCCATTTCCTCTACAGACTTCTCTCTCGGCACATCTATCGCCTACGCCGAACTATTCTCAAAACAACCTTAAAAGGTTCATTTTATACCCTTATTCGAAAAAATGCTCCTCATTGCCAGCTTTTGTTTCTTCGTGCATCTACGATGTGGAACTGAATGTTACATAAGTTACATACAAACATTTTTTTACTTTATAATTGATTGAACTGATATTATTTCTAGCCAAATAAATAGATTTTAGCGGCATATATAGCTTCAATGTTACGTATGAGCATTTTCATTTAATTTAGAAGATTATTATATCATTTCTCTGTGTGATACAACTATAAACGATTTAAAGAACGTGCACCATGTTTCAATTGTAATGAGAGCAAATGACATTTTATGTTTGCAATATTCAAATTAATTTCAAATATCAGAGGGGACCCAACTGCAACAATCGAATTCAAATTCTTCTATTTAACGTTTTCTATCAGTATTCATCAGCCCATAAGCTAGTATAATCTTCATTCTCTCCTCCAATTGCTTCAAGAAAGTTTAAGGAGGGCACTAAGTAGCTTTATTATATGAGGAGTGAGGAAGTTTGCCTTAAATTTATCCG
The DNA here is from genome assembly GCA_000376725.2 of Ladona fulva. Taxonomy (NCBI): domain Eukaryota; kingdom Metazoa; phylum Arthropoda; class Insecta; order Odonata; family Libellulidae; genus Ladona; species Ladona fulva. The sequence continues at coordinate 676,382 of KZ308256.1, forward strand.
TGTGCCGGTGTAACAGAAACAAGCACGTGGATGCAGCGGAATGGAAATGAACAACTTTTCAAAAAGGAATGACCAAGATGAATTCCATCAATTAGCATCAATCGTCCATCAGTATCTCACATATTATCTCGACTATGAGAACCATCACATGACCTTTCTTTCGGACAGTTCATGAATGAATGAATGAATGAATGAATGAATGAATGAATGAATGAATGAATAATAAATTTATTTCACACACAAGATTACAAATCCAAAAAAAAATAAACAAATATAAGTGAAATTAGGCATCCCTGAAGAACCTTTTATAGGGATTGCCAACACTTTAAACATAGAACGTATTCGGTAGCAAAATACACTATAATTTGGAAAATACAGAAACAAAAGAAAAATTACAAACTAAATATAGTGAGAAAAGGCATTGTAAATCAATTATTTTAGAAGATCTTCCAAATCTTTTTGTAGAAAAAGCCAATTTTTCAATTTGCGAATGAAAACTTTTTCATTTGCAGAGGACGAAATGTCCTTTGGTATCGTGGAGAACAACTTAGGAGCTAAGAAAGAATAACATTGTTTATAGAGCTGGACATTAGGTTTGGTTATATCAAAACAAAAATTCCTTCTTAGATTATAAGAATAAAAACAGGGCTTATTGATATGTCCACCACGATTAAAAAACACTCTTAGCACCTTAAATACAAAAATGTATGTGCCAATAAAAATCATGTGCCTCAATCAGTTTCCTTCGCTTCACGATAACGTCCTTAGCCAATGCTACTCTTTTTCGAACCTCACTTCTACACCTACCAACCCGAGAGAGAACACTATCCGAATATAGAATATATCTACGTGTTCTTTCACATCCACCATAGCCATAAACTTAGCTTTCTTTCCTTTGGTAAACCTCATTGCTTTGGTCGTTCTTCCGTTTATCTTCATTCCAAACTCCCTTGCTTAATCGTTCAGAACATTTACTAGAATTTGTCCACCTCTTTCACAATGTCGAATGATAGTTTCATCTTCTGCGTTTGATACTGATTTCACCACTACCCCGCCAACTTTCACTACCTTGTCTATTTATTACCAAGCCTCATTCACCATATCCTTAGCACATATATTGAATGTCTTAACCCCCTCCCAAACTCTGCCCATTCTGATTTTCCATCTCTAATTTTAACTCGTGCAGTTTGAGTGCGAATTTTGTACCAAACGTTTACCCATCCAGTAGAACACAATTTTATTTAAAATTTCCATCAGTTTTGGCTATTGAACTCTATCAAAAGCCTTATCAAAATTGACAAAACATACACATACATCCTTATTAAATTCTAGGCTTCATTCTACAAGTGCCCTCATTACCCCCATTGTATCTCTCGTTCTTTTCTGTCTCTGAAAACTGAAATGATATTCTCCGATTAGCTAATTATTCTTTCAATCCTTCTATTCGAAACCCATAAAGTAACTTTTGCTGCGTGATGTAATAAACTGATTGTACCGTAATCCCAACACTCTGTAGCATTATTCTTTTTCTGCATTGGGATCAGGATTGTGTTAGTAAATTCCTCTGGCCACTTTCCAACAGCATAAATCTTCCTACATAAATCATAGAAATATTTCTTATACTTTTCCCCCAGCTTTTCAAGGAACTCAACTGGAATCTCGTCAGCACCCGTTTCTTTATTCCCTTTCATATGCTACGAAGCCCTATCAGTCTCACAACCTAATATCTCGGGTCCAACATCGTCTTCTTCGACTTTTTGCTCAGTTTCTTACATTATGGATTCAAGTATATCCGTTACAGCTCCTCAATATATACTTTTGACCTTTCCCATATGCAGACTGGATCTCGTACGTCGTTTAATATGATGGCATGAAACATTTGTGGTTACCTTAGAATCCAAAGGAGGGGTAGGGAATATTTTTTCATCGGAATGCCGCAAGTGAAATCATCAGCCCGCACTTTTGTTGCGTGTTTTTAAAAAGTGCGTTATCGAAACCGAAGGAAAAGAAATCAATCGCGGTGTGAACTAATGAAAGATAAATCCTATTTTATTTTTGTTCCACAAAATCAATGAAAATGAAGAACAAAAGCATTCAAATGTTTCTGTTTCTTGAAATAATAAATACTCGCGCAGAACGCTGGAAAAGGACGCAGGTGGCCTCAAGGCCGCAAATTCGCCACTATAATTTCAGAAATAATGAAAATTCTAGCAGAAAATTCGTAGATTTCTAATAATTTACTATTAGATACATAAGCAGTTATTTACAAACTGGTAAAAGTGTGAAAATATACAATGTTTACAAGATATTTTAGTTTTGGTGTTATTATTTCACGACTTTTACCCTTTATTCTGCGAATGGAAATGGAAGAATGGGACAAGTTTGAGTGAGCGATGGCAAAAGGAATGGTGCTTGATAAAATCTGCACTTGTTACAGGAGATTTTATTTTTTACCCCGGCTTCCTCTTGAAAGACCTTCCACGAGTTTTATGGTGTACCTTGCGTGAAAAACTACACGGAAAGAATACGTTTTTGGATGGAGATTGCTCCTGGTGTGAGTGCCTAGATAGAAGAAGGGAAAATATCAACCTCAAGAATAATAATCTCCTCGTGTATAACATTAAATTTATGAGTTCTTCAAAACAACATATATAGCATAGAAAATAAGTGGGAAAATTCTACGTTTTATAATCCTGTTTCCAAGGCTTAACGAATGGAATATTTTTCATTTCCTTTTTTGATGGATTGGGTGTTGTAAAATAAATCGCGATTACATCCATTTTAATAAAGTGTTATTTTTGGCTAATACTCACAACTATTCCCCATTTCGAAAAATCCGACCAACTGGGATTCGATCCCGGGACATATGTGTTGGAGCGCCTAGCACTCCACCACCACGCAAACATGAGTAGTCAGTGGTTTAACGCGTGAATTTCTCAGTCTTGATCATAACTCTGACAATGAGTATGCTATTGGGTTATGCGAAGAAGGATCTTGTGCTTTTCCGGCGAAAAGTATGACGAAATATTTATTCTTGAGATGAGGCATGGTTGATTCCGAACCATTTAATTCGATTTGGACACACCTTACTGTAAACTATGGATATTATTATTCAAGGGGCCATCGTGTAGCACGTGCCTTATTTTTCTTTTCGCTTATTTCATTCTGGTTCAGTGAGGAAAGCAAGGTCAAATTAACCTACTCTTCATTTTGAGTAGTCGCCTTTCCCCCTCTCCAAAGGCTGACGGCTGAGTGTTGAAAATACAACCAGACTTTGGGCTTGTGAATCTATAGACGGATAGAAAGACAAACGACACTCAATTTGGCTTTAAATTGTGGTATTACTATTTTTAGCGAGGCTGCATCATTACCAGACGATGAAGTATCGCTGCCAAACAGGTCATAGGTGTCATATTTGTAATTTCATAGGTTTAAGCGGGGGTAAACGAGTGTAGCCCAGTTATCCAGTTCAAGAAAATAGAAAAAAGTAATTTACTAAAATTTGAATGACTTGATTTCTATAACTTCACTACCGCAGGAGTTGTCGAATTCTGTACATCTGCAGTGAAGTTAAGGCGTTTGATATCGGTACTTGACTCTCACATACGTTTCGAACGTCAACACTCTATTTTGAACTCTAACTGATTATCTTTCGAAGATTGGATTTTCATTTAATAACCGTTGTCAACTCACCGTATAAACAAAATATTCCGAACCACCTAAAGGCAAATCGTTCATTGTTTCTTGATAATAACACAATTTGCAAACAATTACTGTGTATGCCTATGTTGAACGCCTCGGTAGAGACAAGTCTCCATCACCTGTATTCTAAGAGAATTAATTCGTAATTAATATTTTCTGTGAGTGCAAATTTTCTCCGGTAGTTCATTCAACGGTTGTAATTTTTCTCATAACTTTGCTTTACTGAGTGTGAGGCGACTTAAACCTCATAGATACAACTTACATGATTCCATTATCGGAAAAATTATGCGTTGGATCAAAATAGGAAACGTTTAAAATAGGCTTCGCATAGTTTATCAATTAATTTTGTGAGAGCATTGAGAGTGATCCCTTAGAATAACACTCCTATCGTGTCTTGAAAACCAAAGAAAGGAAGATGGCTGAAGAATTAGTATATCCAGTTTCCCACTTTTGCGCCAATCCGGATTAACAGATATTAATCCCTTGTTTCCCTTTGTTACTAAAGCTAAACTTATGTCATCATCCGCTTGTCCATTATAATTATAAACTGGTGGAGAAAGCTGAGTGTAAATGTAATATGCACTAATCGGATTGATAAGGTCCCCGCTTTTAATGCGCTTTAGGAAATTGATCCTTTTCTGGATCGTTCTCTCTCACGCTCCCTCTGAACCGGATCAGCTTCGGTTTACCGCTAAGAACAGGCGATAAGAACAGAAGGTAAGAACAGATATGGACGGCCAGGGTAGAAATTGGTTTTAACCCGCAACCTGCGTCCACTTTCTCGTGGACAAATCCTCCTGCGGATGAAAATATGAGTAGAGGAAGAAGAAAAAAATCAATGTTGTATCAAGCAGTCGATCACGGACAATATTTTGCACATACTGAGGCATCCCGAGCACACTCTTCATTCATCTTCATATTCAAAAGTGGATCATGATACGTTTTTATCCATCAATTGAGCATTATACATAAAATAATAAAGAAGCGTTATTTGATAAATGAATATTAATAGAGAACGTTTACAATTATCGTTCAAAAATTTCAACTAACCTTGAAACGAACTATAATCATAAATCGAAAAGTAAAACATGCTGAGTTAATCTCTAGTTCGTGAATAATTTTAGCTACAACTATTTGAAAAGTTTGTTGCTAGAACTATCTATACATCAGGAATAGGCGCTGATCTGTTTATAAAGCAAACTACGCCATTCACTACTTTTTGTCACGCTTCCGGTGCATAAATTTCCGGCGTTAGGCCACTGAGATATGCATATGTTTGTTTGGAAACAGTCCCAACTGGAAGTTCTTTGTAGTAATGCGTTTTTGAGGTTGCACATAGACTCGAGCTTACGGTAGCACTTCGGTAACGGATGTTTGCTCCACGTTGTATGGACTCCATCAATTACGACCCATTCCTCTTGACTTACACATTTGGGATACGCTTCTTTACGGCCGAACGAGGAATGTTTAAACCGCGAATTAAAGTTTTTTTTTCGAGTTTTCCAGCATACATACTTGGAAATGAAACTCAGATGGAAACGAGGGGAATTCTTTAAGAGCAATACCATTCGTGACTTAAAATAAAAAAAAACACTTTTTGCACATTAGCTAATCTAGCATCAACGATGTAAGCAAAGTGACATACGTATCTCACACTTCTCGGAGAGAAGTTGGAAAGACGCTTAAGAAAGTTTTTTCTACAAAAAGGTAACAGCATTCCACGAGGAAAAACTTATTATCCGATCCTGATATATATTTCACTCTGCGATGAATTATCTCTGTGGAAAATATCTGCATTTTACCATATTAAAGTATGAATCATTAGTTTCATGTATAATTTATCTTGAGATAGTCCTGTATGTTAATGAACAAGACATGCTTTTATTTTCTGGAATGAATAATAGTTCTCGTGAATCTAACACTTTACAATCATTATTCATTTTACTCGGTTCTGTTTAATCGGTATTATTACATTTTTCCTCTTGTTTTTATGACGATCCATGACATATTCTTTCATTATATTTATGTCCCAGAGAGAAATCTAGAATTAGATGACTTCTAATCCCAGTCTTCTCAATTCAGCCCCATAAATACTATTAGTATATAAGACCCGTTTTATGAGAAAATAAGAAATCAGTTGACTTATTTATTTTACGTTTACTGAGTGATTTGTCTGCGTTTTTACCGTTGTCTTTTATTATCGGATCAAAGGTGCATTACATTAATTATCTATCTCGTTATATTTTTTCCTTGTATTTCTCAATCTAGGAAGTAAACTGTTCAATATGAAATAGTGACATAAGGCATTACTTTGCATAAAAATAGTAAGGCATGTCAATCTTTTTCAACTACTTGCAGTAACTGTTCTTATTGTATCCATTGGTGTATAACAACGTATGGCCAACTTGGATTATTTATCCAACAAAATCGAGTGGTCAGACGGCTACTGAGTATGCATCAAACGTATCATACGCTATAAGTTGAATCTGAAAACCTAAATACGATAACGTATTAAAAAGGAATGAAGAACTTTCATAACAGGGATAGTTTTTCCTCAGCGAAAATATTATTTCATTTTACGCTGCAATGGAAACAAATGGGCTCTCTGTTTCATAACAAAGATACCTAGAGATAATAAGCACTGCCGCATTTCTGTAGCGCGGTATAATTTCAGTGTTTACCGAATGTGTGTTACTAGTTCCGAGTAAATGATCCCGTGTCATCCCCTTCAAAATTTACAATCGATAAATTCCCCCGTACGCAAACGTTGTGAATAACCCGATTAGTTTATTCTCATTTATTTCGTAGTTTCGTTTTCACCCCGCCGTACACACGCAAGGGAATGAATGACTTTCATTTTTTTCCTCCTCTGTACTCAGTACCGCGAATCGTTGAGATTTAAAAAATGTATTTCCTCGAGGCCGTCTCTATAGAGGGAATCTGTTTTTCACGCTTTTCCACACTGTTTCTTCCAATAGTGGCCAGCACCTCAAACCAGAAAAAATATCCGATTTCGTGTTTTGTATAAAGCATTTGCTACTTCGGTATGCGTCCTTCTTCGCTACCCATATATTCCTCTCTTCTCTTCCCCCCGCACTTGTAACGCGCGGATTCTTTTAGGTCTTTGCCATCTTCTGTTTGATGACTTCAATTCCCAACCTCACCTCTTCATTTGGTCAACAAAAGCGTTAGAGATTCGCGCCGCCTTTATTTTTCGCTTCTCATTACGGTCCTTTAATTCCTTTTACACTTCCTTTCGGATCAATGTTTTTGATGCGGTCCCGGAAAGTTTCTGCGATGGCTTATTTCGCCATCTCCGTGTCCATGGGCTTCCCGTTCTATTTCCCTTTCATTCGTTTTTTGAACCGCTTCTTGGCTGCCCAACTCTGCATGGCGTGATTCATCTTCATTTACTCACGGATATTTTTAGTCTGGTGGAAGTTCGCCGTTGATCGCTATCTCATATTAATTTTGTCGTGAAATGATTGGCGCCGTGATTCGGTCCCCGGAATTGAGCTCCTCAAATGTGTTTCGAGGATGGTTTAACACAAAATTGCTTCGTCGTAAATTCGCAAGCGTGACTTTCGGACGAATATCGTGTTTCTTTCCTAAATTTGTTCGTTCGTAATTTCTTCGTTTACAACAAGTGCCCAATATGCAATTCCAATGTGCTGTTTACCCATTCCATAGACCTTTTCCGGTGGGACTTGATAGAAAACTATCAATTCCGCTCAAGTTTGAAACAATACAAATATGACGGAATGCATGCCTCGAACTCCCCCATGAAAACCATCACAACTAACAAACCTTGTCGCAGGATTTGGTTAGTTTCGTATTTAGTCATTTTGATTTCCCCAGAACAAGATTGCATATGTTGATTTTACAACCTTTACACAAACGGCACATTTCACGGTTAAAATCCTTTCTCGTAGTAGAGTAGCCACGCATAGTAAAAGTAAATACTAATTTACATTTGGGCTCCATTATGATGCAATGCTTACTAAGGTGATAAATTTCGAGCAATTTTACCTCTTTTGATTGTCACACTGTGGGACATAACTAAGTAATGCATGCCACCAAGTCCATTATTGCTCGTTATCAAACTGCATGCGACATGCAGTTTTTTCCAGGATGTTCTTTTTCCCTCGGGGTGTGTGTAGTCCCTCTCAATAATATCCTACGCCACGATTTAATACAGATGCATAACCACTGGTGCATTTTACAGTGGGTAGAATACTTACAAAAATGAGAGGAACAAGAGTTTTAAGAATGATGTTCCTGTGCTCTAATGATAATCTTCATTTAAATTTAACTTATGTTTGACCCTTTTCTATACCGCATCTAATGTGGTAATACAATTTATATAATATGTATATTAATAATCCTGTCTTTAATTAGAAGCCTTTTAGTCTATTGAGAAATGAAAAACACAACAAGCACGCCCCGACCAGAATTCGAACCCAGAACCTCTGCGTTGCTAAGCTTGCCACCTAGGTAGCTAAGCCACCGAGACCAGCACCTATATATTCAGTAACTGTTTCATATTTTCGTGTTAAAATTATCAACATGAAATTGCTAACCTTTGTCTCCGGAAACAATATTCTTTCGCGTCGACTTAGGACAGTGGAAAAAATATAACGGGGTTCAATATTTTTTATATATCTATGTATTAAAAATTACAATATATTAATTGCTTTATTGTTGATATGCACTATCTTACAATATACGGCGGCAATAGTGCGAAGGAATTACTAATTAAGATGAATATAGTATGCTAAAATTCAACATAATGGTCCTCCTGAGTCAAATCATAAGGGGGTGTCGGGTGAAGATGACCATAACTAACGATTCAATTTTATTTAATATTTCAAACTCGTTTAAATTTTACAGTAACCCATGTTCAAAAACATTAATTATATATGCTATATCTTTATGAGAGACATTGCTTCAAATATTACAGTCCATTTATTAATTTAAGCGCTTAACACACAGTAAATAATAAAGAAATAATGAAATAAAAAATAAAATAATTTAATCGTAGAAAATCAAGTATTACAAGAGAAATCCTAAAAATAAAATTAAATAAAATCTAGTGGATCATAATATAATACAGTAATGCATAAAAGTAATTCACACCACTCATATTATCACCCGTGCGCGAGAATCTTGCGACTCCGCTTCTTCCGAAACATTAACTCTCCAACTAATCTTAATTAAAAGGCCCAAAAAAGAATCTTTCCAGGAGGCGCAGTATCGCGAGTTATATTCAAAACGGAAGAATGACTACTTGAGGTACGAGCCCGGATCTACAAACACAAAAATGCATTTTGTCAACGGTGAACTTTAGAAAACTTCAGGGATCGCAGATTGTATAAATGATTAAAACGAAAAGCGACGTATTCGCTTCCTCAATTACCCTCTGCGAAAATGAAAAAGAGCGAAATCCACCGGGATCGAGTTAGAAAAATCCGAGAGGGAAAGGGTCAACGACGGGGGAGTTCGGGAGAAAACATCCGTCTCTCTGACGAGAAGAGAAAAGAATGAAGAAGCGAAGGACGGAGGAAAGAAATATAAGGTGGCGGAGTTGAGTCGAAGTTATGCTCTGGGATTCCCGCGGCAAGAAGCGTGGTAGACAATTCCTTTACGATTTCTCGAGGGAAGTAGACGTTGACTCCGTCCCTACGGAAATCGAACCAAGTTAGTTTGAAAGAAGTCCCGAAGGACGGTCCCGAGTCCACCAGTGGCGCAATTCTTGTTTTCCTCTAGCTAGATTGTGCTTTGTTCCCACCCACTCTAGATGCTTGCCTCTGTCTGGGATGCCTCATCCCATCTGCTCTACTTAAATAGCAGGGCTCTTGAGGAAAGACGGCGGTTGATGGAAATACAGAAGTGGTTTATAGTGTTTGGGTGCTTTGTCAGGTAAGAGGCCTTTATCTCGATAAATTGGCAGAGACGCGTGCTTTTATCTTTCGGGTGGAAAGAAGATGGGCTTCATGGATTCATTACTTAATGATACTCTTAAAGGATGGGAAGGGAAACTGATAATGGTTGTAACAATTCGATGATTTCTTTTAATTTTCTCTTCGAGTGTCCCTCCAGCTATTTGCATACGTGTCTAGCGGTATAATTTTACATCGATAGCTTAGCATAATGACTGCACCCTAGGCGTATATGGCGATAGCATTGTCTTATTGTGCTTCGTGTATCTTACGTGGGTTTGTACTTTAATCATAGCTTCCCAATCGTAAGTATTTCTTATTACATACCGTTACCTGAAATCCCAGCTAACAAGTAGCTGTTTCGCACAATTTAGTGTATAAGTAATACATTATCAGTGTATTAATTTAAAATAGATTATTTCTGTCAATCATAATTATATTCAATAGGAGTGATTACATTGATAACACTGACCATTTTGAGATTTTTAGACTTAAAGTTTGAGGTTTATAAATTTAAAAAAATGCGTGAAACTTGGCTTCGTTTAGTATACGGATAAGAAACTTCAGGTAAATGAAACGCTTGGGATGAGTCAATTATAGTTGGAATTCTGACGACTGTTTTGATATGCGAGTTGAAGTTGTCGGCCATGAATCGGCTGGCCCAGGCCGCGTCTACGTTAAGATTGCGCCATTACCCAACTTTCAATTCACTTTCTTATTCTATAATTTTGACCAATGACTAAAAGTAATTCCTAAAGGTTGCATCGATCCGGGAATGAGGTTGGCCACTTCTTTTACAGAGGAATTCTCAGATAGGTGTCAATTTACGAATCCCCTCATTACTTACGAAGGGAAATGCTCCTTCTCCAAAAAGAAGTTGGAAAAGAAGAGTTTTGGACAAGAGTTGCCAAATCGTATATCCGAGGTGGTGGAATAAATGGAAAATTATTTTTCCCGAAGAGATATCCCCTTAGAATCCCAAAGACCTGAAACTAAATCCAAGTCGTCTCGGGGGAAATTATTTTTAAGGGTCTGCATCGTTTACCTTGTTTTCTAGATTTATGAATGTAGCAGACCCTGCTTCTTCGTTAGGTTTTCTTTGAATATTACCGTGGTTTTCGATCATTTGGAGCTTTTGATATTATAACTTGCATCCATTGCATGGTCATGTAAAATATTAATAACATACATGCCTATCACAGTAAGACATGAGCATTTTGTGGAGGAAAAATAAGATTCAATGGTTATTACTTTGTAACATAAAACTGGGGGCCTCTTTTTTTAGTACTCTCCTTCCTTCAACACTTACAATTTTGGAATATTCCGGAAATCTTTAACTGTTTTAACCTGAAATAACTTGCAATTTACTATGATTTCCTTATTTAACTATTCACATTTTATATTTATGTGATACATTACCTCAACTGTTTTTGAGGATGATAGATGCGTATTAGAAAGAAAGTCTTTCTGTCAGGATAATTACTCTGTATTAAAAACTGTTGTTTAATGTAAATTTGCGTTTAACCGTTCCGGAATAATAAACTTTTATTAAATTAAAGTATTTTAAAATCGTTTACAAGTAAAGCGATCTTTTTAATGCTTTGATGTGCAGTAACGGTTCACCGTACTCATTATTTTGAATACTAAGTCAGAAATTTGTTCGATTTTTACTAATCTTTCCTAAGGTATGTGTCTTAGCATAGCCTTATTTAAGCACTGACATTTTCATTCCAGTTAAAACTTTTGCATGAAAGAGAGCATTTGGACGTTTGGGAAATGAAACAATACTTCGGAGGGGAGAGACCAAGAGTTTGTATGAGCTTTGATAGTTGGAGAGTTCATAGGCGGTAAATCGATTTCATTCCATGGTGTTTGTTCTCAGTGGATCGCGCTATTTCTTCCCTGGTTAGGATATTACACTTTTTTTGTTTTCCAGCCTTCTCCCATCGTAAAATTTTATTATTTTTGGAAAGAAACTTGACCTGAGCCATCTTAAGACACCTAACAATTTACCTCGATTCAGCACCATATAAAATGTCTGACCTAAATCGTATGCCGACTTTTTCTGCGAAAACGTTCGTGAAAAATTGTTTTTGAATCTGTTGGAGATATGTAAGAATCGATGTTACAGAATAAATTAAGCTACGACATTATGATTCACAAAGCCGTTGCATTGCATGGTAAAATGATAAGGTTTAAGAAGGAATGTAATGATTTGTAACCATTAATTTAAATGATAGGTTAAACAATTTTGGATTGCTCATTTTATTTTACTCTAAGGAAAGCGAGTTTCGATTCAGAGATATACATAGGAAAAATTAGAATGTAAATTTAAAACCGAAGCCTTCAGTTACTTAATTCTGAAGATGTGCCTTTAGATAAGTCCAAAATAATTCCAAAAATATCACTGACTGAAATTTTTTTTTTCAGTCTGAAAATAATACTATTGATTCTCGAAAGATTAAGGATGAATTAGAATAACATATATCGAAGATACGAGATACGAATTTTTAACCCTTAACTTATCTTAAGATACATCTGGGCATTAATGGGTTAAAGCCATCAGCCATGGAACTCAGACAAGGAAAGTCATTATACATCTACATTCAAGTTAAGTACCATCGCCGATTGAATATTTAAGCACATAAGTTTTCTCTCTCCCATGAGTTATTTATCATTTCAAAGAATTTGCCGAAGCGGTGTTTTTGTATAGCTTCAAGAAATTTAGTGACGTCATGTAAAAACCCAATGACCTGATTGTCAAGAACTTACTACTAGTCACTTAGTTAAGATTTTTCTGGCTTAAAATCACTTGAAAAATTGATTAATGTTTAGGTTAATAGTTGTTATCTTGTTATTGTTTTTTTCTGCGGAGTCAGTCCCATAAACGCCACTCAGTAACTCATCTCGTTGGATGCTCCCCTCCTGCTACACGTTTCGCTTGTGAATTTTTCCTGGATTTCCTTTTTTCTATAACAGAAAAGTACGATTTCCTTGCAAATTTTACACGCTTTGTGTATCCTGTAGGTTTAATATAATAGCTCACAGCGGCAGGACTGGCCGCGGTGACGGAGTGGTTAGCGTGCTCGTAGGCGGTGATTTAGTCCGCTACGATTTGGTCCCGGGGTGATTTGATCCCACAACGATTTGGTCCGCGATAATTTGGTCCACGGCGATTGGGCGCTACAATGATGTAGTTACTACTACACGCAATTACATGCGATGAATTGGTAGTTGAGAAAGGCTGAGATTTATCATAATTAATTTTTATTTTTATTTCTGCATATAATGCAGAAATTTTAGTGGTTTTTAACCGTTTGTTAAAGAAAAATTAGAAGTATGCCTTACAGAAGTCTGGGCGTGCAATATAGGAGTATAACAGTTATCTGGACGTAAACATATGACAAAAGTGTTGAATATGTTTAAATTAAAGACTTTTACACGCAGGAAATACGTATCCCGAGATAAATGTGTTGGTGCAGAGAATTATATCGATGAGGAGAAATCGAAGTAGATGATCAATGTAAACGATAAATTTGAAAGTGAAATTGCAATAACCATAGACATTTAAATTAACACATTTATGATGCTAAAAGTGTATTGTTCATATCGAAATCTTTGGGGGAAGAGATGAAGGGTAGGCAGTTTCAGAATGTTGATGTTTGCTATTAATCTCTTGGCAGTTACTTACATTAAGATTACTCAAATGGACAAATGGAAATAGTTATTTATAAGGCGGAGGGGGTGGGGGACGGAGGAGTATATTACATTTGTATACGAATAGATAGACTAATGGGTATCTAAACACTCGTACCGTTGTACAGATCACGAATAAATATTGCATAACGTAATAAAAGTTTGTATGTCATATTTTTACGTCCAGTTAACTATTTTCCTCTCCTATTGAATGCTCCAATTCCAGTAATACATACTCCTAATTTTTGTTTAACAAACGGTTAAATAACACAAACATTTCTGCATTCTATACAGGAATAACAGTAACAATTAATTATGACAAATCTCAGCCTTTCGCAACAGTCAGTTTATCGCATGTAGTTACTAAAGCATTGTAGCACCCAATCGTCGCGGACCAAATCACCGGGTGCCTAGCGTGCTATTACGCATTCTCCAAGGTCCCGGGTTCGAATACCAGCTATTCGGATTCTCCGGTAAGGGAATGGTCATGTGTGCTCGTCCTTTGCTATTGTTTGAAGCCCACCATTGTAATGCTCCAGTAAATGGATTTCTGTGATGCATTGAGATATAGAAATGCATAAATTCACTGGCCATTCCCATTATGATACATCTCTAAGTTAAATATACCTTTAAATAGTTTTTAGTTCTGAAACTTATAATGCCTTGATTTGAAAGTAGTGAAATTTTACAGAAACCTATATTCGCTGTCCTAGGTTAGAAGGTTCAAGATTTTTATTCGGTTGCTTCTTATCTTATTTTAGGGTTCATGTAAGATGGAATTTTGTATGGAATTTTAATGTTTAGTGAAAGAAAGAGAAAACGTTATTTTAAGTACGTGGTATCATCACTGTGATCCGATCTGTTGATTTCCTATGAAATAACGTATCTTTCGTTTTCAAATACATCAAATGCCAGCTGCTAGTTATATCAATTTTTTGTTTTACTGTGTATGATCTTTAATTATACTCTTTGACGCTGGCCAGCATTAACAGCTTTCTTCCAGTAACAGTAGAAACAACATATGTATCACAGCCGGGAGTTTTTTATTGAGTTGAGTAACTTCTCGAACCAACCTACTGCTCAAAGCAAAATGCTCGACGGAATGATAAGAATTTCAAACTTTTCTTTTTTAGTGAAAACCTCAGGAATTTTTAACATACTTCATTCGTTTCGGTCCCAGTCCACGTAAATTTCCACAATCCCTTTATCGAGAATCAATTCCTTCCCTATGTTTACTTTTCCCACAGTTTAATTATTCTCAACCTACGCCGTTGTTTCGCTTCTAGGGTTAATTCCTCACGCAACCGTATATCTTCTTTCCTTTGTTTATCTGCCGACATTACCTTTCCTCATGTCACCCTTTCTTCTCCTCCTTTTCCCATCCCGTCGGCCTAACTCATCTGTTTTTTGCCTCAACTTGCTTTATTTTGTTTCACCAAGGTTAATCACCTGGTTTAGACGCAACGATGGCCCGGGTAAATGGTTTTAAATGCATAAGGTTTTTTACTGGCAGTCATTAACCTCATCCAACACCTCTTCTGCCGAGAGATTTATTCGCGGTAGCTTTGCTCGTCAGATGCTAATGCTTCAAGTTTTTCTTCATGTCCAAGTTTACTGATGGGAAAGGTAGTTTTTCAACGGCATGAAGAGCGTGCTGGTCCATTAATCTATATTAAAATGAATTCCGTCCTATGATTTAGTCATGTGCTCCCTTATTTTAGGGGAAATATTGCGCAGCTTCCTGCAGTGTACTCATTGCAGCAAAAAAGTGTGAGAATCCGCATGGCGGCTACTGTACGTTAGCGCGTTATAATGAGGAATGAATTGAAATGTAATTAATTTGACCTTGATTTTAGTCAGTTTAGGAAGTGAGTGTATATCCTTTCAGGAGGGAAAGACTAATTAACGCCAAAGAGAATGAGTGATGAAATAACTGTGTGGACCAACCATAGCATTTTTTTGCTCCTCCGCTAATCTTGGATGGAGTGTTAGCCGGTGAAAAACATTAGGAGTTTCAGTAGTTAGATGAGGTGAGGCGTAGGATGCGAAGGCAAAATAACAGTCATGTTACTGCAGGTTGCGAAATGTATCCTGTAGTCCGCTAACAACCGCAGTTTTAAGTATACGCTATTCGTAAAAATATACACCTCCTCGTCATACACGCAATGATATTTTGAGTTTACACGGTGTGAGAAGCATATTTAAAGTTTTTTTCTTAAAAGAAGCACATGATGTCGAAATCATAGCTTCATCCACCACTAACTGAGCATACGATCTCATAAAATGTTTGCGAAACAATGCAGCAGGGAATTAATAAATAAATATACTTTATATAAAATAAGCAGCTTTAAACAAAAGATCAGTCGTGAAGCCGCTAGAACAATCTGTGTCCATTTTTCTATGACGAAGCTGCGTTCACATCTCTTTTCTCAAATTATCTTTCTTTTGTTGTGAGTTTTGAAGATTTAATCGGACGAAGTGATTCTGAACATTTTGCTGCTTCTTCAAAAGATACTTTACTAAAGTCAGTACCCGAAGATTTTGCTGTTTCTCTGTGAATTTTTAGGATAAAATAATAGAGGACCGCATGTTGGATATTTACATCTTCTCTAGAAGATCTGTGCTTTAATTATATCACGAAAAATGTTTATTAGTACTTAATTTCTAGGATTAAATAAGCAGTGACTTCTGAACGTTTTCATCGTCATAAATATCGGGTATTGCTGTTTTCTGAAAGAATTTTGCTTTACATATATTTCTTTTTTATATTTGTTGTGCTTTTCGTGATAATAAACAAATACTAATTATTCATTTTACCCTTTAAAATGGCCACAAAACGTTGAAACAGTGGGACTAGTTAATAGATGATACGAATGAGGTACCTCATGACATTTGATAAGAAAACAAAAGTTGTGCATAGACTTAATCGTGGACAGACTCGTGGCATCATCGTGGCAGCATCAGTTTCTCAAGTATTTAAGACAAATGAATCAAACATTCAAAGAATAAAAGAATACGCGCCACTATAAGTATTACACGAAGGACATCAAAATGCTCGTGAGAAAATTAGCATAATATGACGTCATTCCTTCAAAAGTTTATTATTATGATTCAGAGGAATGGTTACCTTTCGGGTCGGGTTTTTATATTTTAAAGAGATCGAAGAGATAAAGCCATGTGCGATGAATGTCTGTTGGACACAATTTCGGAAAGGCGCAGAGAAAAATTTCATTCCACCAGGAGCTGTTGAGATTTTGCGACTTTTAGAGATAGATAGACGGTTCGAATGCAATGGATTCTCCGACATGCATCTCTATGATGTGGAGGAAATTCTTCATTACCAGGCTGAGGAAATGACAGAAGAGGACATTGAAGATATTGCTACTAGTATTCAATCTTCTATTGATGAAGAAGAGGAATACTATGTTATTACAGAGGAACGAAGCTTAACTCTCAATTACTTTAGCGAAGGAATGGTCATGACCTATGACCTCTCTGACCATTCAATTGACATTGATTGTGTGATGGAGCGTGGCTTAAACTCTAAACGAGGGCTGGAGGAATTTAAGAGGCCTGATGAGGAAAAATAAAAAGGTGAGGTCGAATATAATCCAACAATCCATTTTAATTTTGTTAAAAAACCTGCTGATCATTGATTAGCATGATAATTAATATGATAACTATGAAAAAGCTTTGAGAAGATAAATATCTTTCTACACCGCATCAATCTCCATTTTAGTTCTTCAATTTCTCCCTCAGTGCCCTCTATAATTACTTCTTCCAGGGAATACTAATAAAATAAAATAAAATTTTATTTTTACGATTTTGATGCCTTCTAATTTATTACTTTCCTAAATCCGACTTTTCAAAATAGATTCATTTTTCAATATACATGGACTTGCCAACCGAGATTTTACCAACCGCGACACTTTTCAGGAACTTAATCCTCGCGGTAGGCTAGGGATTTCTGTTTTAGCCGCTGAGTATCATTCAAGTATAAGTAATCGAAATATAACATTGCAAGCCTTTTTGGGAAAGATATTGACATCTTACGAGTCCTTCAATGTACTTGGAGCAAATATTTCTATAAATATATAGTAGGAACGTCCAAACCGCTGGTTGAATATTCAAACAGTTCTTATTTTCAGAGAACGAGCGTTCACTTTTCTCATCATTCCAACAGAGCAATAAAACTAAAGGTTTTCAATGTACTAATTTTCATTAAAAACTACAGACAGAAATGCAAATACCATTTTTGGTAGCCTTTCTTTATGGGGGTCAATGCAGCCCTATCAGGTAAATGCGCGTGCATCCCAAATTTAAAACGTAATTATTTGGGTTTCCATAAGAGTTAAATTTCCAAAGAGACCATTAATTTCTTTATCGCTTATGTTTTTATATAATCCCCGTTATGTTCTAATTAAGTTATTCGTAAGACCTGAGTAATAGTCTGAAGATTTGTGAAACGTTATTCACATTTGCTCTACATATTAACAAACAGCTCAAAACAGCAAAAGTGTTTACTCTTATGGGACTCTTATATTCTTTGAGGCTTATCTATGGAGTTATTCCTTATATACTACTGTTTGCAGAGCTAAATCTGGTCTCCTTTCTCTACAGTTTTCCGTCACGAATGCAAAAACATGACAGTAATATCTCACGGAGGGAAAATCGTGGTAAACACACTAGGACTCCATGCAAAGAGAATAAGTGTCAACCTAACTTCACAGCTCTCTTCCTGAGGCTATGTTCTATCTTCCTATGGAAACCTTTTCTTGTCGCAATACGAGATAGTACTGTAGTGCATGAAACATGAATCGCCCCTGACATTCCGTTCCTTTTCCATGAATACGTCTGAATTTGTTAATTAACCTACATTTTGGAGAGTAACTTCCCCCAATCCAAACTCAATGTGTGCGTTATGCCAGTAGCCGTCAAAAAGAGGTAAATCGATAGATCTCCTATCAAATTATTCTGTACCAATGAAGTCGACTGAGCTAGTGGCACGATCTGCACATTTTTATCGAAACTCAATGAATACGTAATACTTTGAGGCATTCTAGATTAAAGGGAACAATGTAAGTAGAAGTAACGTAGCTGTGATATGCAATATCAAGACTGAGTCCAGGCATCAGCAGGGATTACGTATCGGTAAAACCTTAAATGCGGTTATCTACTTGCTTTCAACACACGAGTGACGTAGTTTTGTATTTCGTGCAGTTAATACGTATGGGAGAGGCAGAGACACCATATTATGTGGGGATTTTAGAGAGCATGCTGGAACTAAAGGAATTAAATGGAGCTAAATTAGCTTACGTTAAATCCTATCGCAAATATCTATGCTTAACTGAGAATGATTTCTTAATCATAAAGATACTGCTCAAAAAAATTATACTAATTATTTCCAATATAAGAAACCTGAGTTTTATCTATTTAAGTTCCATCTAAGGCTCTGAAAAAATAAAAAGTTGGTTTAAATACAAATTTCCAAAACAATAATTTAAGTCAGTAAATAATCCGTGAATGTTTGGTTCCGATGAAAATTAGAAAACGATAAGGATAATAAGTATGAATTAAATACTTAGCAATTGCTGGAAAAACATTCAATGTACTCAATATTTAGTGTGAGTCCTAGAGTAAGTTTATCGTATTTATTCATCAAAATAAAATAAGGATTTCAAATTATATGTTGTTAAAACTTCCTTGAAGAGAATACCTTTAATGGTTGATACCCCGTACATATCGCAGGATAATTAAAGACAACTACGAAAATGCTATGAATACAAATACTTAAATTTCACACGTTAAAGTAAACGTAAATATTTTATAATAAGTTTGCTTTGAAGAAGCTGTATGTATTCCATTCATTTTTCAAACCACTGCTACTTTTTTATACTGTAAGATTATAATCAACTAATTCGGAATCGATTATGCGGTATTCCTCCATTTTAGAGAATAAAGATGACCTAAATGGTCAAAACCATGGTCGTACAATAAAATCATTGTGGTAACGGTAAAAGTGTTTTTTTCCTTATTTTTTATACTGTAATGTTATAAAAATACATTTTATATCCACCTATTACAAGGATGTAAATGCTGAACTATCTTAGCAAATAGTATGCTTTAAAGTATTGTGTTTCAACCTGTGGAGATTCATTGTGTTAAAGTTATGAAATGTGCGCCAACATTCGCTTTTAAAGCTGTATGTTTAAAAATGCTGAGCAAAATCGAGGCTAATACTGTTGATCTTGATCTTCTGCCCATCCCCAAACTTATTTATCTAGTGCAGAATATTAATCAAACAACACAGCTACTCTCCGAGTTTCGAAATAAATTGTACATTTTTGATGAAACGAGCGTAATTGACATCTCTTGTTAATGTTAAGCTCAACTACACTTCCATTTCTCACGCTAACTGCAAATATGGGACCATTATTTCGAGCATTAGACTTATGCGCAGCCAAAAATTTCCCAAACCCAAACAATGCCAAGTGCATAAAAAGGAGAGCTGAAAGTTCCGTTCCAAATTTCATTCTCGTGAAGGGTCGTTTGTGATGGAACGTTGAGCGTGGTTTGCCAGATCACTTTGTTAGTGAAGCACGAGTATGTGGAAGTGATTTATACTTGTCGTTACGTGACGTGGTGAAAGTCAACTCTCGTCCACTTATAATAACAATTTCATGCTTATATATACGTTTATTAATTTATCTTGTAGCAAATAATTTATAACGTGGCTGGGTCTGATAAAATTTTACACGTAATATCTTTTCAATTCGTTAACTTCCGCATTCTGCGACAATTTTAGTTTTGTCGAGGAGCTGATCCCCCTCTCTGTAAGTATCAATGGCTCCATATGAAATATTTTACTTTGTTAGATCCCTTCTAGAGTATACGTGTAGCATTGCGGCCATGCAGCCTAGCGTTGTTTTCGTAAATCAGAAAAGGTATAGCGTCCATTCCTGTATATGAGGAAAAATGCCACGACAAATGGAAGCTCCTTGACATCTGACGAGGCTTATTAGAAGGAAAGAGATTGAATTTTATGCAATGATTAATAAATAAATTCAGAGGAGATTCGTTCTTGGAAGATATAGTTGATAATAAGCGTCTATACGTTTTGATAGACCGATCAGATACTACAAGAAAAATAAAAGTAAACACTACAGTAATGTAAAAGTAAAAAAAGGATAAAGTAATAATAATATATTTCAATCTGATTTATATTGTGGAGTATTTAAATAAAGATTACAACGATGTGGTCGGTGTTGGTTCCGAAGAACGATTGAGCACGTGGGTCCTCTGACCAGCAACCGATATACATACAAACAAAAGAAACAGGAAAACAAAATAGGCGCAATATTTCCCGTAGATTCACCTCTCACCCATATTCATAGAAGAGAACAATTATCTTAAATAGCTTCAAAAGAATATTGCAAATACACTAACATATACAAAAAGTATTAAACACGTTAAGAGTCAACTGATCCACTTGATGGATGAAGAACAACTAGTTTAGTGATGGGTCTCTGAAACACTGAGTCCGCGGTTCGAACTGTCTCCATATGAACATGATTATCTCCTCCAGGATCTGCAGCCGCTACTCTTGCTAACGGCCAACGGGCCGGTGCACTTTCACTAAATAACAAGACGAGATCCCCTACGTTGATGTCTGCTTCGGGTTGAGTCAATTTGTTGCGTATCTGAAGCGATGGCAAATATACCCGTGACCAGCGTTGCCAAAAGTGATGAAAGATCTGTTGGATGAGCTTCCAACCATTGATTAAAAAATGAAGAGAGGTTAAAGATTTGGTATCATTAGGATCATCGGATAAAGGTGTAAGCGGACGGGAATATAAGCAAGCTTCCACTTGACATAGTAAAGTATATAACTCTTCAAATATTAACCTATCTTCTCGAAAAACCCTCCTTAAAAGATATTTTATCGATTTCATAGCTGCTTCCCATATAACACCGAAGTGCGGAGCCGATGAAGGGTTGAAACGCCATTCTGTTCCCGATGTTCCTAAAGATTTTGCAATTGCACGACTGGAGATAGAAGATTTTCGAGCAGTTCTTAACGCTTTGTCTGCGCCAGAAACATTAGTCCCTTTATCGCTCCATAGCATAGAACAGTGGCCTCTACGGCTGACGAATCGCCGAAAGGCTGCTATGAAGTCCTTTGTTGATCACTTCGAGACAGCCTCCTAAAGCGAATATAAATATCCGGTAGATACAGGGATCCGGAAAATGTAGATATCTGGCTAATGTAGATATCCGGCCCGAAGAACCATAAAATATTATGTATTTAGATAAGGATTACAACAATGTGGTCGATGCTGGTTAAAAATACGAAGTAAGTTTTGGAATTATTTTTAGACTGCGTTCCACAATGTTAGGCCAAATCACCTGGAGTTGATATTCTGCTTATCTGAATGAAGGATTTTGATTTGTGTCACCATCGCCCTCAAATCTCACGGACTTGCATCACGGAATTGTACATCATTCCCTTGTCAGGATCAGCATGTCAAATTTTTTCCTCTGCCTGTCTAGCATTTTAAGGATTCTGTTTACGTTGACCCAATGAAAAGTTTTATATCGTAATGTTTTACGGACCATAATTTTTTGCGTTATATTTCATTCGTGTTCTGAAGATGAAACGTAGTATTTTTTATGCCTACATTTCACTCGTACAGTTTCGACCAATAAAGGATTAAGTAGCTTACAGAACTACTATGGTACATCAGGGAATAGACGTCCTGCGTACGTTTTAGGAGAAATGCATTCGCACTCAAATTGTAATCAAGATATCGTCACGTTGTGAATGGAAAATCCTATTAGCGCCGGATAAATGTCAACTTCAATTGCGTTTCTACTCTGAGGTTCTCTAGCATGACTATTAGAAATGGACAGTCGAAGGATTCCGTTTTCATTGTGGTCCGTTGTAGCGAGAGCGACAACATATTCCCAAATTATCGGATGGAAAGAATTCTAAATTGGGAGTGGGGAACTACGCAATTGCTATGAGAATTACTGTGAGACACTCCAAAAGTAATGCTGTCAAGCTTCAACGAATTCCAGCAGTAATTTTCATTTCTCTTCGGCAATTGTGTATACAAATTCTGCGCCTTTCGTTCCGATCAAGGTTTCTAGCCGATCCATATAGTACGAAAACGCTTAACTTCTTCTACGTCTCCTGAGACTGTATTTTATTTTAATTTATTTTGGTGGTTTTCTTCTACATTTGTGTATTCTATCCACTAATTCTATTGGTTAACTTCACTCTGCATCGAGTAATAAATATTGAATATTTTAATTTCGCTTTATTGGATTATAGTTCCATTTAGATGAGTGAGACGCGATAACTGGCATTTAAAGTTTTTTCCACAACCACGGTGTCGGCTCATTACGCCATCATAATTTCGGTAGAATGCGGCGTTGGGATAAGTTTATTTACTACGGGTAAATACTTGTTAGGGGTTATACGGGAAATGGTAAATATTTATTTCTCTTTCATCAATTATGGAGTCCTACCACAAAGTCGTGCATGAAAAAAATGATAGTAGTCGTGGGATATTTGATCATATTTAGTGGCGATATATTTAAATCAAGAAAGAGCTTTTGATTTCATAAAAACTTTACGGAGGAATAACAAGTGTGAAAAATAGTGACACGACTGGGACTCGAACCCAGGTCTCCCACTTTCCGGGCAGGTATTCTAACCACTGAACTACCGTGCCGCGTGGGTGGTTAGTTCAGTGGTTAGAATACCTGCCCGGAAAGTGGGAGACCTGGGTTCGAGTCCCAGTCGTGTCACTATTTTTCACACTTGTTATTCCTTTGGGATTTTCCGTAGGTTTTCAATCTACAAAGACACCTTCCTTTCCTTTAAACTTTACGGAGGTTTTTAAATATTTCTGCTTTTACTACGGCTTATTAGTATATCTTTTGGAGAAGGAATTATTGTAAGAACAAGTATGAAGTTGTAGGTAGCATGATAAACGCTCTTCTCAGATCGTGGAAATTTACGACGGATCTCATTTCAAGGTCGACAATAAAATGGGTAAGTGGAGTGTAGTACTAAAAATGCGTCGGAAAGTTAGAAAATGCGAGTGTAGAGGAGTGATCTGAGGAGAGGAGAGATGCGAGAGTGAGAGGAGGAGAATGGAATGAAAACACGACGAAAACTAAGCAAAGTTAAGCTTTCCTCTGAAAAACGCAGTTTCAAAACTACAATGTATCGGAAAAGGGAAGAGGAAAAGTTTGTTTAAAAATCCTTCTCTTTTATTATAAATTTCCGTTACTATTTTGACGAAGAAGTATTCTTAAAGATTGGACTTAGAATGAGGGAGACATGTAAGACAGAATTGTTTGCAATCCATTCTTATTTCTACGCCCCAGTCTCTTCCTAAATTATTCGACCATGAACTCATAATTCTACATAAAACAACAAAATACATGCGAACTATTTGGGATAGAAATTTTCCAGCAACCAGTACTGCACAACTGTAGGGGGGTTGCATAACGTTATTGGGCGAAGTGTAGTGGGTAGTCTATGTCACAGGAACTCACGCAAGGCATTTTCGAAACTGCTGTAAAAAAGTTTTTTGTTATATGTAAATATTTAACGAAGAACATGCGAGATAAACAAATTCATGTGAAGGGAAACATCTATTCATTCGTATACTCTCTTCTTATTTCTCTGATGGAAAAATTTATAACTCTGAAAACAGGATTTTTCACAGACTGAAATTTCCACCTTGAGGCAACATAAGGTTTGATTTTCAGCTTGTGGTAATTTTTCTTTGGTGTATACACCGTGAAAACGAACACATAAGTCACACATCACCCAGTTTCCTTTTTTCAATAACTAAAACCTCCCCCTATGTCATATGGAATTAATACCTTTGTATTACCAATTCTATCCCATCACAATTACTTAATGAAGCAAGCCATTCATTTCAGATCAATATATTACATGGATTAGAATAAAAAAAATTAAAAAGTAATTAATATTATAATGATTACAATTACAAATACTGTTCTTATAATGTGATAAATGATACCACAATAGTAATACGCACAGTATAAAGTAACTAATGAAAGTGTTTTTGAGAAAGTGTTTGATTGATGAAAGTAATTTTGAAATGATAAAAATGCATTTATTTTACGTTCGATAGTAATTCACAAATAGAAATATATAATTATAAAAATTGTTTGTACAGCTTATTTTAAAATATTGGACAATATTTGTGATTTACATTATTTCATTAAGGATATAGTTTCATTTGCAGGGATCATCATCTTTCCTAATCGAGTTCCATTCACAGGAGATATTTGCTTACTATGTGTTCACAGAACCATACTGAAATCTAAGTTATTTTTCTGAAGTTATTTTGAGGCTTATGGATTTAATTGAAGAATAGATGTTTACGTCGATATTCTAATTAAAAAAAAATATTTTCGTAATTCAACTAAAATATAATTTACTTGATTGATCCCTGAGTGATGTACGGGAATCTGCATGGTGAACCGCCTTTTGGTCAACCGTCTCTTGAGCAAGACGGCTTTGAGAGAGCGTCCCTTGGGTGTACCTCTCCTCGGATTTGCCTTAGAACCTCACGGAGCTATTCAGACAAGTCACATTGCGGAGAGAAGCTCTTAGAAGCTTAACGTTAGCGCGAGCGTACAACGCGTTGATGCACTGGATTTTCCAGGTAAAATCCGGAAAATGTGCTAGTTATTAGAAATTGGAGGAGGAGCGGTATAAGAGGCAGGAGTGAGTGAGTGTAGCGGGGAAACGCCATAGATGAAGCAAATCAGTCTGAAGGGACCTGATTATTATCTTTTAATATTATGACCTTAGAGAAATAGTTTATTTTTTAGAAAATCTAAGAGTTGGAGGAAATGTAACAAACTAGCACTAGACTAAACCACACTATACGGGAAGTTAGTCTCTTAAGGTTACCGAGAGCTGTTTCGGTAGAAATGAAAAAATACTAAACATCATTTTGACATAATTTGGCATTTAAACATCTACTGGTGGATAAAGAAGATAGCATCTATCGAAACAGTTTTAATCTTGTAAGAAGGAGCAATTGAGATTCTTTTCTGATTGAGTATAAAATATTAATTTGAATAATAGAGAAAAATTGTAGTCATTCTATGAGATTTCCGGATAGTTTTTTGATAATGAATGTATCTCAAAAATTGCGAAAACTCTCACCCTACCTACAGGAATTCGTACAACTTTAAGGGTGGCAGAGAAAGTAAATTTGCGCATATTTACACATTATGACTTGATTGCGTTAAGAATTCATCTCCGTTCATTATGAGGTATGAATACTGAGTCCGTAAGACTTTCCCTGTTATGTACTAGCTTAAAGATTCTTAAAGATATTTAAAGGTATTTCAGACTAAAATGAATTTTGACTGCCTAAATCAAGGCTGTCTATTTGTAATTAAATCTTCACGCACATGTACGCATACGTCTAAAAATATCTATTATAGAGAGGGAGTTATAGATATCGACATGACTAAGAATCACTTCAAGTCATCCGCAGAACATTTGCCTAGGAAGTGGAAGTCCTGGGTTTGAGTCCCCGTCATTTCCATATATTCCCTTTCGTTCAATTTGAGATTAACTAAATTTTTCAACCGGATATTGAATTCACCATCCAACGGGTACTTATGAGCGCCTTCAAAATGTTGGAATCCTTAAAATTCCTCTAAATGAACACCGCATCCTTTTTTGCTTTGATACAGATATGCTTTATACTCTCTGAGAAGCATATTTTAACGAAACAGCCCTTCCATAATTTGATTAACTAACATATAGGTACATATGTACTTGCAAAACTATGCTAAAAAATAAACAAATACGTGTATAGGAACCAAAATGTTTAGTCTATGACGAGAGGAAGAAGGGAGTAAGAGGATCCTCATTTGGAAATTTCCCTCCAAATGGTTGAGAGACACCATGGCTTGAATGATTGCCTTCCTCCATTCTCTTTGTCGGAGTTTGAAAACTGTCTATCCCCCTTTTGATTGATTGGTCCCTTCCACCATCGCGTAAGATTATTCGGTCCGCGTCTAACCAAGTATCTCGCTTCTTATATCCATCCCCTTTATCCTTTCTTTGCTTGGCACGAAACAAACTTTCTTCCTTCCGTATATCAAAGGTTTTAACCACATTTTTCGTTCGTTCAAGAAATAAACTTTGTTTCTTGTAGTCAGAATACCCGAGGGGTATTTATAAAGACGGCATCTGGAGGTTTTTTTAATGATCTACAAAGCACGTATTGCTGATCGCGGGAATAAAATTAAGTGAAGAAGTGAAAGTGATAACATTTAAGTGAAAAACAATTAGACTACACCTTCTCGCTTCCCTAGTGTTTAGCTTTTCTCTTTCGTCCTTTTGTCCATGGTACTCAAAACTGAACAAATAATGGAGATGACATTTCGACAGCGATAAATTAGCTATATTTGCAAGACTGATTTTTCTAACGAGATTAAAGAGTAGAATTTTCACGTGATTATGGTAAAACCATACTGTGTGACATAATTTTCAAAGAATACGTCTAAATCTGAAACTCAAACAAGAAAAGGTTTCAGGACTTATTTCGTGAAAGTGATGGCCAGAAAATTATGGTGTTTCAAAAGTAATTTGAGAAAGTATTTCCCTGAGGAAATTGAAAGGTTTATGAGACTCATGAATAAACAATGGCTCATAAACTGTTTTTAAACATATTTTTTGTGGTTTCTGTTCAAAGATGCCAAATTAAAAAGCCTGATTTATTACCATTGCCGCTACTATTATTCTTCGAAGCGTTCAGTTTCACCCAAGACTTCACTCAGTCATTTCCGGAATGTTGGAAAACACTTATCGAAAACGTAATATTAACGAGTTCATATCGCGGACGTATCTGGAAAACTCGGATTTCGTATGCATAAAAGGAAAAATATATTGCATGACATTGCACAGAGCAGAAAGAAATGATTCCTTACCTTGGTAGTCCTCGCTTTTCGATACATTCTTCTTCTCCCCTTGCGACCTTCAATTCGGAATATTTCGTCATTTTCGTAAGACTACGAAACAAGATAGTTTTTTCCTCTACCTCTATAAATGAGGGAAGCACTATATTTTCGTCCAATAGTAAAGATAGGATTCGTGGCACGTATATTTCCGTTAACAAATTCACTGCGGATATCTCCATTTCCAATGCATTTACCACTCCAACGGTGGAGTTATCCGCAGTGAACGTGTTAAGCATATGTTGGTTGGAATGGAAGCGAGTGATAGATTCCATATCTTGATGTGAATCCTTTGTGCTGAGGAGTGGGATGTTAAAAACCATTAGGTAAACCTTCCTCATCTCATCGCCGTGGGGATATATATTCCTTTCTCCAGCTTTCGAGCGTACTTAAATAAGCTAACGTAAGAAGAAAAGTGGAAGAAAGCGAAAGACAGACTTACACGGGACGGAAAGGAACCTTATAGACTTCTCTTACATTTACCTGTTGGCCATGTAGACCAGATATTAGAAAGCCCTGAATTCTGATCTTCAAGAAAGGAAAATAGCTCTGGAGAAAAAGAAACTTGAGTCAGCCGGTCTTCATTAATAAGGGACATTAAACCCGAAAGATATACATTTGGATTATGGATGTTAATACCGATCGGGAGACGGCACTGTAGATCAGTGGATCTCCTCATTCCTCGAATGGGGTGCACAAACCCTCCTGTGCCTTCCCGTTGAGGGCTACGTTTTTCATGTGTAGTCGAATGGTGTGTGTACGCGGCATTCTATAGAAAAAAGTTCCTCGCCCCTGGTTAATGGTTACACGTTAAAAATACAATTACATTATCTATACTTGTTATCTATATAACGTGAGATAGTAAACACAATAATCTATACTGCTACAGAGATATATTATATCAGTTATAAATTTATCAGAAATACTTCTNAATGGCAGTACGAAATTGAGATGATTGAGCACTTAAAATAGGCAAACTCCTTATACGATGAAGAAATCCGTTACATTAACCAGAATTCTATTGGAAAATGGAGCTCCTGCTTAGGCATACCTCGATACGATTTCCTATTAAAACATAGGGTATTTTTTTAGGATAATCTGTGTAATATACGGTATACATTTTGTAACTCATCTTCAGGCCATCTATAGTAGGAAAAGGTTTTTAAGCATTCAAGAATTTATCCTGAGAATAATTTTAGGCACTTAAATTATGTAAGAAGTTGAATTCCAAGAGGTTTTTTGATCCATTTTTTCACAGCTCAGAGCCTAGTTTTATTATAATTAAAATTCTTTTTCAAAAATTGTACGCTGCCTTCCAAGTCAGTGGATAGGAGATTGATTCATTTTCATAGAAATGGTTCTTGTCGCAATTGAAAGGGTAAGGGGTGATATGGGCGAGGTCTTTTAAAATCGAAAGAGAGAAGTTGGGAATAGAAATAGTTGAAGAAAGGGAAATAATGGTGGAAATGAGAGAAAAGATTGGATGAGACAGGCAAAGAGCGAGAAAAGGAGATATGAGGCCATGGGTATATTTTCCCCTCAGTTGCAACACTCACTTTCCTTCAACAAAGAAGTCTTCGTGAATACATAAGATGAATTAAATAAATCAAGAATCGGGCTTCAAGTTCTGGTAATTTATGTGTTGTGAGGATAAAAGAAGATGTGTTGCATAGGAAGGTTCGCAGGAAGGAAGACTGGTAAGGATTAACACCCTTTCATTTAACTCTAATTGATGAGGAAAGTTCTTACTCCCACAACAGTTTTTCAAAGGATAGGTGGAAGTTAGAATATTCCATTTATATTTAGAGACGTCCATTTTTTTCTCCCACCCCACATAACTCCCACTCACTTTTTAATATAATCTTATCCTCCGTTAAGTTTCTATATGCGGAAATTGATATTTCACTTAGGATTTTGTTTGATATCCATTACCGTTAAGTGACTGAGGGTTGTCAAGGGTCTGGCTAGAGCCCCGTTTAATCACACTAAGTACAATATTAATGATAAAATGTGGAAATAAAGAACTTTTTTAGGTGAATAGGTAAGGAGTCAGAATTATCCCTGATTATATCTCAAATGGTTGGTGTTCCATTAAATTGTTACGATTTTGGCAGAAGAGCTATATGATTCTGGACGAGACTATAATATATGATACATTTTTATTTCCCGTGGTTTGTTAAGGAAAACATTTCAACTGCTCTTCTCACTAAAGCATCTCATATTTGCTTCATCTTTCACGCCAATAATTGAGAAAATAGTGTATATATGTTTGTAATTAGATATTGTTTCAGCGTAAGAAATAAAAAAAACTCTGATAATTACGGTCTCATTCTTATTCAGATTCATAGTCGTAGCCAGCAAAACTACATAAAAGCGAAAGATACAATGTATCTTAGCCTTTTCAGTCATTCCTTCAAGATAAAATATCTTGAGCGATGGAAGTCCAATATCGCACCCGTCGAGAAAAAGGAAAGCGTACCGGGCAATCAAATACAAGAATGAATCTCAGGTATATTGAAATCGACATTCCAAGGCGTGACTTAAAGGGAAAGACATTGCAGTATTAAAAACTTCTTACTTTTCCACAGGGACTTTAATTCGCGACCGGTTTCGTAAGCGTACTTTCATCTTCAGGACCCTGAAGTTTTTCCGTTCTGAATCTCAGGTGTGCGTTTTAGACTTATTAAAAATGAGCTTTAACTACCGGTTGCTAATTTGCATTTGTCTCATTTTGTCAAATCAACTAATGGGATAAAGAGATCCATAACTTGTCCGTTTAACCTACGTTGATTATCTCCGCCTTTTATAACAATCTTCGGAGACTGCGAATTGATACTTCTCTTGACAACGCTAATTAAATGTCGAAAATCTAGTCATAATGAATGATAAAACCATCATATACTATGAATTGGTTTGTGGAGAACTGCTTTCATCGATGCTCTGTGAGAGTATTGTAAATTTGAGAAAATGCTGAAATATAATGAGAAAATCGTAATGAGATATTTAGATAATATAACAGTATGTGATAATTCGTAAATTTTTTAGCAGAAATCTTTTTCGTAAGCGCGATTCGGGATTTGCACATCAGTGTGAGATAAATTTCGAATCCTGCAGATCTCATTAAATTTTCGGTACCATTTTCAATGTTTTAATCTCTCAGTATGGCTATGTCACTATATACTTCATATTTCATTCGTTGATGTATTTTTTTCTGTGAAATTTCCGCATGATTTTTTATTCACGTTGTTCATACATTTATACAACATAATAGATTTTAAATCATGAGTCATTATTATACGAAGTATTTTAATTGACAATCAGTAATACGTGAGATACTAACGACATCTTTCCATTTTCCATTTTAGATCTTCAGAAAAAGTATTTCTTAATCCATGTAAACTCCGCGAACTTTTATCGAGGAGTGTTTATTTTTAAATTTCCTTTTTGTGATTCGATCAAGGTGTTGAAGTTCGAGGTGATTCCGAGAAAAGTAAGACCGGCAAACGCGGAGACTTTCAAACATTTTGCCGAAAGGTATCAACGCAACGCGAAGCTTTTATTTGAGCCATGTATTTAAAGGATTCGTTATCTAGGCTTTGCAGAAAATGTTGTCATTTTTTTACCGTATGTATAAGTAGAATGTCTCTGGAAGAAAAATTAAAATAACAGACGACGGATTATAATTAACAAAAAGTGAAAGGTAAGTTTTGAGACACCCAGAGTAAGTTTATTTAAATCGTGTATAGTAGTAAAGATGTTGTAGTGTACTTTAACACCATACATATAAACGTTCCCATAAGAAATGCACATGAACATCATTTTCTCGGTTACAGGATTTGATTCTTGCAAAATTAAATTAGAAGTAATGGCAGTACGAAATTGAGATGATTGAGCACTTAAAATAGGCAAACTCCTTATACGATGAAGAAATCCGTTACATTAACCAGAATTCTATTGGAAAATGGAGCTCCTGCTTAGGCATACCTCGATACGATTTCCTATTAAAACATAGGGTATTTTTTTAGGATAATCTGTGTAATATACGGTATACATTTTGTAACTCATCTTCAAAGAATTTTGAAGTTATTTCAGAAAAAATACGGCTCGCTCTTTCTTAAATGGAAAAATATAGTAAATGNCTGCAAGATAACTTTGTAAATATTAACAATACCTACCAATAACTGCTTATACATGTTTGAGAACGTAGCTCCGGTCACATTTTGTGCTCTTAACCAACAGGGGATGTTTTGGTATTCATCGATAATCAAATGGATGTTAACTTGTAAATTCTGTTGTTGAAATACTTTGGTTTCTTCGTGAATTACTTAACATATAATGTCTAAAAGTGTTTCTCTCTTAGAGTAATTTTCATTTAACTGATAATTTGTAGTTTTAACCAAGAGAAAGGAAATGAAAGATTAAATATAGAAAACGATAGATTTTTCGTTACACGAATTTAAAAGAAATATTTAATGTTGTATCCCAACGTTTATAATCAATTTTGGTAAAATGGATGGCTAATATCCTCTAATAATAAATCTAAAGGTAGTTTAATTACGTTAAAATAAGCCATTACATCTATATATGTCAGAAAAAATGTAACTCATAAGGGAAAGTTATAGGTAACTTAGCAATTAAAGGTAGTACGTAAATTAAAACGACATCAGTTGATGAATGTTGCAAAGGAACCTAGGAAGAATCCCAAGGAAAAGCGGACATGAAAAGGTCTGATAGGACAATGACTCGAACCTCGAATCACCTGTTTTCCGGGCGGATGCCTTAACCAATTAATCTATATGCACGCCTTCAGGTGCAACATTACCTTACCCTTTTCCTCGTTTATTCTTTAGTGAATCATTCCTGCTATCATAAGTATACTAATAAGTTTGAAATTAGTATATAATTAGTATAATAACTAATAAAACAGTAACCGATGTTCAGCATTAACAAACTTAGCGAATTTTAAGAAAATATCTTTCACGACCTAAGGAAAAGTATTGCCAATTCCCCGGAATTGTCGTATTTTTAAACATTATGAATAATGTTTAAAAAAGAAAATAACTCACTTATTAAATAAGGAATTTTAAGCATGAAAAAGGAGGACGTTTCCATAGGCAATATAGAACTCCCCGTCTATCACATACAGAATATAATCCCACCTCGGATTTGCGTCAGAAAGGAAATCGATATCAACCAGCCAGACGCCGGAACCTTCTGGCATTCTTGATAAAAAGGAAGTTACCAGAAATCACTAAACATAAAACAGAAGTCATTACCCGGTTATAGACAGCGGTTTCGTGGAAAACATGGAATTCAATAAGGAATATATAGGCATGCGAATTTTTCACACGTTCCGGAGGGTGTGGGTTATCGTTGATGGGTTGGGAGGCATGAGAGGGTTGAAGAAGTTTCACTCCGGTGTGCTACTTTCGTGAGGGGAGATTTGATGAACGTTTGAGGGATTTACCAGCATAAAGATTCACGTAGTATATTTCCTGGGGAAAAGATATCATGTATAAGAAATAATACGGAGGAGAAATTGAAACAATCTACGTGCATTTTTTAGGATGTTTAAAATCACAACTTCTTACAACTTTATCTCAAAAAATTATTTCATGGCGTTAAAACTCTTTACGGATAATATCTTACAACTAAGTTTCTTACACTTCCAGTTTTGGATGATAATAATGTCGAGATAAGAGATTTCATAATGCATAGCGTTTCACTCTTTGCCATGGAAATATTATTCAAAACGTTTACTTTAAATTACGATCTACTTATGTTGGATAAAATTAAAATCTTTCTACTACTTTCCGCGTAAAAAGTATCACGCGTATATTTACAGTACACACACACGAGTAAAAAGTGTTTGCACACCGCAAGCTTACAGGCTGCATATTTCAACTAATTCCTCAGAGATATAATGCAAAGAAAAGGGTAAATGTAACTTTGCAGGTAAAGACGTGAACCCAGGAAAAGTCCAAGGAAAAGTGGACATGAAAAAGACTGACGGGATTAGGACTCGAACCTGAAATCTTCTGATTTCCGGGCAGATGCTATATACTATTAAACTGTATAACCAGAACTTATTCTCAAGCCGGTTGGTGAGACTTGTAGGCAGGGGCAAGCATCTTTCCTTTCCTTCACCATGTATGACCAGTTCCTCAACAAGGAGAGATAGTTGTCTAATATGGCTTTATAAAATTTTATTTGGTGGGCATAGTAAGATGTAGGAACGCATATCATCATACTTAACATACCCTCTGAATCTACGGTTGCACAACCTTTTCCTTGCTAAGGAACCCTGATAAAACCCAAAGAGAATGTTAAGGAAGCCTAAGACCACATTAGAAACGATTCACTAATTAAGCCTACCCTAAATGGAATATCTGTCGTTCATTG
Source organism: Ladona fulva (assembly GCA_000376725.2). NCBI lineage: Eukaryota > Metazoa > Arthropoda > Insecta > Odonata > Libellulidae > Ladona > Ladona fulva. The sequence continues at coordinate 710,152 of KZ308256.1, forward strand.
GTTAACTTAAAATGACCTTTTAATATCCACTCGAGGCTCTCAGAGGGCAACTTAACGAATTGAATTAGCTAAGTAGACCTTCGTTGGTCCTAAGCGAACATTTACTGATAGACAACTAATCTTCTCCGTTCGCACCATCTCCTCATCCGTATGAGCATTTATAATGAGCGTAGCCCTTTGAACATATGCGATGCGTACACATAAGTAAGTCCTTTATCATCTACATCTACATCAATATCCTACAAGCTGCCTCTCGGCGTGTGGCAGGGGGGTCATCGTTCTAGGTTGCAATTATTTGTATTAAAATTATTCGTCTAGGGCTCCCGGATAGCCAAGTGGGAAAAGGCTTCCACTTCGGTGAAAGCGGTTCCAGGTTCGATTCCCGGTTGGGGCCCACGTGCGAAATGAACTAAGCTGTCGAAGCACTTTTAACAATACCACCACCACTATTGGTTTCAACGTAACTCTTATGGTAGGAAATGGAAGAGTCATATCTTCGAACTGCAACATACTAAATGGTTGTCTGCGCGTTTTGAAAGCAACTGTATTTGAATCTTGTGTCGAATGCAAGGAAGTAAAACTGTCATTACAACACGAGAAATTGACTTCAGCAACTTAAGACTAACCAGCATATAATTAAGGTATTCCAAAACTAACGCTCATTTAAGTTTTACCAAATGTTAGCATACACATATATCTTGTTTTCTCACATTGTGTATACATATGGAACACAAGAACCAAGAATAAATTAAATAAACCCGTAAATGAATTAAATAGAGTATTGCCGATGCTAACAAATCAGACTTGACAGCTTCGCACAATTATGTATGCACGTATTCTGATGATATTTTTTGTTCTTAGAATAGCTTTGTTGAGTCTACGATCCAGGTTTGCGATCAATGTACGCGGGACTTCCTCGATGTTTCAATCACTCTGCTGCGAATGCTGGAAAAATGTATTCGAGAAACAGACATTTTTGGTTCCGGTGGTCTTTTCGGTGTTTGTAGGACATAATGTATCGAAGGGTATGTTTTACTAATGGATGTAATACGAGTAGCATGACATAGCCATTTATCGATCATTACTCGGAGAGAGGAAACGGAACAAGAGAATTAAATTGGGGCGCAGTAATTGAGCAAAATGGCAAGCAAAGAGAGAAATGACGCCAACGGATGGTAAAGATTACCTTCGAGGGAAAAAACATTGAAGGGCTAATCGGAAAATTAGCTGAATGAGCTTTTTCTTCGGACGCGTATCCGAGAAAACGGCAAGTTTCTATGCCATAAACTTTCTTTATAAATACAATCCGTCGGTAATCCGTTACAATGCCACGGCGAAGTTTCATTTTTATCGGAACATTTTGGATGACATCAGCCTCATTATTGCCATGGGATGATGTTCACATCATCTGATCTAGCAACAAGAATCTCTTGGCCCGATACTGAACTTAAAAACCAACAAGGTACGCAGGAGAATGTTGGAGAAAGTATGATATATTTGAAAAAAAAAACATTGGTTCGTTGAGTGTACTAATCTCAATGAGTCTTCCCTTCTGCAAGATAACTTTGTAAATATTAACAATACCTACCAATAACTGCTTATACATGTTTGAGAACGTAGCTCCGGTCACATTTTGTGCTCTTAACCAACAGGGGATGTTTTGGTATTCATCGATAATCAAATGGATGTTAACTTGTAAATTCTGTTGTTGAAATACTTTGGTTTCTTCGTGAATTACTTAACATATAATGTCTAAAAGTGTTTCTCTCTTAGAGTAATTTTCATTTAACTGATAATTTGTAGTTTTAACCAAGAGAAAGGAAATGAAAGGAATAGTTTTAGCAGCATATTAATAAGTATTTTTCTGTTTAGTGGTTGCCGATTATTTTCTTACTTTATTTGGTCGTTTTTATAGAAATGTTCGTTACCGATTGGCGAGTTTGCTGTATTTATCTAATCAAATAACTGAAATTCTTGTAATTAAGAGTACACACAAGAATATATTTATAGTAGTTATCTCCTATTAATAACTTATTGCCCTGGGGTTGTAAAAAATAAAGTGATAATTCTCTTTTGAAAATTTATTCGAAAAGAAATCCCACTAAATACAAGAAAATTTGAAGTTGGAGAAGTAATCTACTAACAGCTGCTCCTTTATGAGACGAGTAAAACATTCAGTAGCATTCGTACCCGATGACAATAGCATAGATTAAATGTAGTCCAAAGGATGGGAATATCATCTCTCTGAAAAAACAAAATGCATCGAAGATGTTATATATCACCGGAAACATTAGCAATTCGTATATTTTGTTCCTACACGGTTAAAAATATGCCAAGCCAGTCATATTGACCCGACGCGATTATTTAAGATGCTCGGGGGGAGGGTGGCTGGTGGGGATGGATTCATCTGAATGGCTAAAGGAGATGAAAGGGAAGTGGAGCCAAGTGTATAAAGGCCGCACCCCCTTCTGCTTCGCATCCCCTCGATCTCTCTTTTCAAGACAGTCCCACCTCTGAGACCTCTGGGATTTCAATATGGCGACTAGGCGCGCGCGGGCAACTGGAAGGATGAGTACCCGTACCCCTCTTCCTCTCCTTGGCTTTATTCAAGCCTTACTTTGGAATGGTGTTACGGGCGGATGACTACCAGAGAGAAAAAAACTAACTCACCTCAATGCCCTCGAAATATTTCGGTTCTTGCAAACCTTGGAGCGCTTTGTCTTTCTCAGCCGGAGCTCCTACTCTGGTTATGTAGTCCTAGGACGTGAGCTGTTTCATTCCTGGTACTATCTCTCCCCATAGCTGTACTCCCATCTCGCTTGATAATTTAGGGCAAGAATAAAGAAAGAGATGCCGTGACTCTCGCGATGGAAGAAAGTTGGAGCTAAAAGCGGGCTATTAACGGAATTACGTGGCCGTTTTGTAAACAATTTTGGAGTGAAAGGAAAATGGTAATGCCTAGAGCGAGTTAAGCACATGAAAATAAAAACAAGGATTTGGAAATAGCGCGCAGAAACTAATTATTATGGACGGAAACTTTTCCGAAAAAATGTCGTTCCATCTCGTTGCTGCGCTAATCCCGGTTTTTACTAATTTACGTTTTCGCTTTCATAACCTCCAACGGACTGCTTTGTAAACGTCAGAATTTCCACTTTACCGCCGGGGAGCACCTACGGCTTTATTAAGTCCTACTTCACATCCATACGGAGTAATTTGAAGGAAATTTACTGTATCGCAGCCTCTGTATGCTTTTTTACTCTCTGATCTCTGGTACGTCGCAAAGGTGAGCACACACAGGCATAAAATGCTCAATTTGCGAGCTCACTCGAGTAGGACTCGGTTCGCTGTATGAATTTCCCGAAAAGAAACAACTTGAAGTGCAGGACGGCGAAACGAAAATGTCAATGCGGAATTCGTTTTTTAATCGGTCGATTTTATGGCGCTCCTTTTATGAATGCACGCCGGAATTTCTTATAATTAATGAAAACGTATTGCTCGCGCGAGAGTTTTTGCGAATGCTACGCTGGAGCACTCTTGAAATAATAAATTGCGGAGCACACGAACGTATTTTCCGAACACTGAGCTCTCGGAGGGGGTTAGAGGACGAATTTCATCTCGAATTCCTAATAATTTCTCAAGTGCGTGCGACGGCAAATGTCAGCGTCTATTCATTCGCAATGAGTCGCAAATTCTCACCCCATCGGCAATCCATTTGTTACGGATTCAATAAAGGTGTATCAAATTCGCCGTGACATAGGTTTCAGACTAGCCGTAGAACGCAGCTTTCTTTGGATCCCAGACGTCAAATGCGGATTAATTACGTCCGGAGATATTAATTTAACTTATACGTTATAGGAATTTTCGAGAGAGGCAAGGTTCGTAAATTTTACGACACCAGAGATCGCGTAAATCATGCCCGAATAACTATACCTACCGAGATAGAACGGTATTAATTCCATTGACGCGGGCAGAATAGTTTAGTGTTTGAAATATTACGTTAATTGCAGCGGATGGCCGTAAAATTCACTTTTTCCCGATCCCGAATATCTTCGAAGAATGGTAGGATTCGGAGCCGGGGAATTTTCGCTCGCGAAAAAATACGCGCGCCACATGCATTGAGCAACTTAAAATGGGCGATAAAAGTCCAATTACTAGGCGAAGCGAGTGTAATCACATTAACCACCGCCATTTTGAGGTATTTTTAGAGCCGGGATTTGGAGAAAGGAGGATTGATCCGGTGTTGGGTGAATTCTAGGCGTTCGTTGTATGCCACAGAGACGACTATTCCGCGGCCAACTTATCGCTTCCCAGGAGCCTCTAGATATTCACACGGGTAATCGATTCCGACCTCATTCCTCACCTTTTTTTTGAATCACATTCGAGAAAAATGGTTCCGTCGTTCTCTTTTTCTTTTCCTCTCTCAGTTCTTTCCATTGAGCACATTTTATTTTGGATGGGGCAATCATACATTGACCATTTGGGAATTTTTCCCGCCCGATTTTATTCCCTAAAACACATTTCCCGCCTTTTTATTTTCTGCTTAACTGTTTGTTTCCTCTGCGAGTCTTTGGAGGGTCGCTTTCACGACTTTTTGTATTCGTTTCAGTCAGGGAGCAGTTTAAGCTTGGTATTAAGGTCCGCTCATCCCACTGCTTGAATCATTTTATGCGCTCATACACACACGTTGTATACAACGCGGTGGATGTGTTCTAGGAATTGCACTGTTTTTGATTTGAACTTTGCCCAAATCAGCGAAATGATTTTTACCCCTGTGGTAATCTCGATGTAGGATGACTATGCTTAGGCTACTTGAGATTCGCCTTTGGCAAGCATTGCCTTTGCACGATTTTTACTCATGGAAAAGACTAAATAATGGTCTGCATTTAGGCTGAACGTAGGGGCGCTAAGCAAAAGACCTATTTTCGTATCCGAGAGCAAACTCATACACTTAAAATAGTTGTAGTAGACCAGTTACATTGAAATCTATTTAAGCATTTCTTTCTTCCTCAAGTAACACTTGGTGGACTTACATCTCAATGGTGACTTTGCCTAAAAGCATATAAATTTCAGGTTTTTAAGTAAGCCCATTTCCCCGAACAAGTTAACCATCGTATAAAGTGAAAGTATAATAAATACCCTATTGGTATTTGATAATGGTATATTGGTATACTGATTTTTCGTAGATTCAGTCAGAATGTAGAGCTGAAACTGTTGCCTGTAAAGGTTTGCGACAACCTAAATTTATTTTACGGCATTGCAGATTGTAAACATATGTGACTGTTAACTAATTTAAGAAGGCCATAGCCAGAATATCTAACAAAACTTACGTTCCCGTCTTTTTTGACTTGAAAGTTTTGAACTTGAATTGAGGTTATTTCTCTGTCTTACTGCAAAAATGGTCAAAAGTGAAGGAACTGATACATATCTGAGCGTCATTCTAACCTCCTCTATATTCTCTGAAAGAAGTGTATTATTACCATTTCTCACGTACCATTGAGCAGTTTATAATAATTAGCCAAGAAGAGCTATATTAGAAAAAAATCATATCTTTCAGTTTAATTTTAGCATTAGTACAACCGGGTTCTTTATTATTACCAGTTCGAACATTGCACGCAATGTCGAAATAGTTTTGGATTAGCAGTTATCACTGAAAGAAAGAATTAATTAATGAATCTGTATCAGGGATACTATTTTTTTAATTAATAAATCCAAATATCCATATCCCTGTCAAAGTTTTTGAAATGTATTTTGAATAATGCGTTTAGAATAATCAATTCTTCGCTTTAATTTCTGCTGATATTCTATGCTTAAATGTGAATGATTCCTAAATGTTCAGAAAATAGTAGAAATGTTTCCTTGTACTAACAAATCAAAGCTGATGATGATAAGGTGAACATTTAAACAATGGAAGTCAGGATTTTCCTTTGGTATGTTTAAATAGATTGCAATCGAAGTATAAGAAAATATGTCTAAATCAGACGAAACAAGCAATTTCGGTGCGGAAGTTAGTATTGTTTTGCTCACATCTTAATTGTGGAGGAGAAAATCTGATTCTCAAAAAAAAAATTTCACCTTCCAGAACAAAACCTCTTCGAACCAGACCTTTTCTTAGAACCATTATCCTTTAATACTTTCAGCGCCAAATTAAACGCGCGCAATATCTTTCCCCCATAAGAACGGTTTAAGAGTATTTCCAATGTCGAAAGACGAACAAGCAATGCAGTTCTACGAATCCTTTCGATAAAACTCAGTCGATCTTTAGGGAAGTTAGCGAAGGTGAAGTCGATCCAAGAGTCGACCCCATGGGTCGATCTCTTCTGTTTCGCATGAGCTACGCCGCTGTTTCCGTTCAAGCCTTCGTTACTCTTTTTGCACTGATCTTTCTATCCCTCTCTCTGCCTGAAGCGTGGTCTTTGGTCGCTTTCGCTGATCCACTCGAGAGAGAAAATCTTCGTCGCTGAGGACGATCTTAAGTGACCATCACTCGAGTGCTTCTCACTCAGGTGATATTTGCGCCTTAATTTCTCTCGGCAGAGTTCCAAAGGAACCATTAAGTTTGAAAGGGGTTTCCACTTGGAATTGTTTAGCCCTCCACAAGGCAAAAGTGCATAATATAAACGTTTTATTAAGGCGAGTTTATCGTGTACGCTTTTAAAGATATTACAGCGCTTGAATTCGGAGATTACGGATGATGACTGATGAAATATAGGTCAACTTTTATGCTTGTTTACACAATAAAGACGAATAGCTGAAGATGGTCACTTTATTCATTCCCCGTCTTCTTCACTGTTTAATAATTTGGGTGCGGTATTTGCGTTAATCACATTTCTTCTTGGTTCTTGGGAGTTTATACATTATCGCTCTGTGAGGTTGTATACTACGGTTGTAAACAAACGTATTACTCAACTTTATTTTAGAAACATTCCCTTTCTATGTGGACATCATCAGTATACCAATATACATGGTAGAGATGTACCGTGTAACTTCCAGACAAGTGAAAAACTACCTTTCCTAAACAATGAACGGCTTAAAATAAATTTTTATTTCATGCGTGCACTGAGAAATGTGATTGTATTTATATTTTAAGAATTTCTTAATTTTTTAAAAATTTCCTTTGCACATAAATATTTAATAGAGCACGGTTGTATGCTTTAACCTATTATTTTATAGATAAATACTTAAAGACTTCTTAGATAATTATTAGATGTTATTAACGGTTCAAAATACAACCATTGATTTTCAATTCCCGTCCAATTGGTGTAATTCGTGTTAAGCGTCCGAGGAAAGGAGTTAAACTTTGCACTTAATAGAAGCGTGTGCCTTAGAACCCAATGACAAACATAAGCGGAATATAGACACATGAGTTGGACTCGAACCCAAGTCTGGCTTATCTCAGAATCTGGAACATCCGATTGACAGAATGGGATCCACACGGCATCGTAGGTTAGCAGTTAGACTCATATCTCCCACCGGAAAGTGAGAGACTTGGGTTCGAGTGCCAGTTATATCGTTTGCTTATTTCTATTCATCCCTGGGTTAACCCTCCTCTTCGTCTTACGTTATCAATTTCATATTTCAAGACTCGATTTAGTATAAAATATTATTGAGATAATTTTAAAGTCTTCAAATTTAACTCACACATGAATTGCTACATTTATAATTTGAAGCTTTCATGGCCATCGGATTGGTGGATTTGTGGTTTACTTAAATTGCGAGACGGGAAGTGCGTATTCAATTCAGTTTTGGGTTTAACGAGAGGCGATCTCGCACGTATCCGAGAGCCAATAGGCGTTATAAACCAACAATATCGATGCGGCTCGAATTTTTCCTAGCAGCGAACGCCGATCACGTAACTCGGACTTTTTCAAGGAAAAAATTGCCAATGCAGATTATTTCCTTTCGCACAAAATGTCGAAATATACGTTTCATTCTAAAGCGGATTATCCTTCGCATATTGTTCCTGTCGATTCGATATTTATACGCCTTTGAACGCTGGCACCTTCCATATCAGAATAAAAAAATCTCCCCATTGCAATGGAAACGCGACACGCAGCGCCAGTTTTTTATATTATTCAGACTTAGATCGTTGATTGATTGTAAGGCTCTTTAAATGATTTTATAGGTATAACTTTAATCGATTCGACGAGGAGATTTCGGTCTCGGAGGCAAATACTGTGTAAGCTTAAATACTTAATTGTTAGCATGAGTGAATATTTTTTTCCTTTTTAAAGAGAAACTTTGAATTTGGAATACGTGCGTACAATTATGACTCTGATAGTAAGTTAAATATGAGAGTCACTTCATATGTGAGTTGAAATAATACAAAATTGCGTAAAGGTGGCACTATCAAAAACATTCCGGCAAAGCCTATTTCGTCCACAGAAAGTTAGATTTCTCCATTTAATCGTCACAGGGATAAATCTGTTGAGAAAATTTTCACCTGGTCTTTATAATGATGGTTCACTACGAATTTCCAAGGTTTTATTCATTTTAAGCTATCCCAGAGGTGAGGAAGCTTGATTATGAGAGATTTTGAGCATAGAGGGATGTTCAAGAGCAAGACTGATACTACTTCTCAGTCATCCTCATACATCAAATTTTTGTGACCGTTTTATTTTAATGAGTGAGTAGTTATTAAGTCCTATTTATAGGAAGTAGAACCGCACAAATTAATTTACAGTACTTCCACATACTTTGCACGAGCGCCTTCCAATAATGGAATCGTCTATCAATAAAAATACGTCTCTCCGTATATTTATCTGCTACCGAAGGCATGAAGCATTGAAAATCATATTCCGTTCGAAGCACACAGCAGTAGAAATGTGTAGAAAAGTTTACTGTTGATTTCAGCCTCACCTTTAGTATCGTTTAAAGAAATTTCAAATGGTTCAATTACGGCAAATTTTCAACAACATAGAAATATCGGTCTGGCGCTTAAGCCATAAAAAGACACCATCAACATTTTAGCTCTGTAACTGTTCGTGGAGTTTGGTGGATATTGTCTGAGCAACTCTATGCAGCTCTGTCTCTAGGTATCTACAGTTTGCACAGTATGTATTCAGAATTGTCATCTGCTTTGACCATTGCGGTGCTTTGGCGCCATTCCTATCGACGTTAACTTGGAATACCAGGCTAAGTTCGATACAGCTTGTGCAGCACAGCCCTCACACGTAACTGACTTGATCCCTTTTGCCTTACTCGTCATCTCGAACAGAGCGAAACGTGCGATGCAAACGTTTCGACAGTTACAAGGTAATGCTAAACAGGTCTGATGTTAGTTTCGACAATCTATTAGGATACCTAAAAGCTTTTCATAACTGCATGGAAGTACGTGATATACACTGAAAAAAATTCGTTTCCAAAATTGAGCTCTAGCTATAAGTAGAGCAGTTTTGGATTAAAATCTCCTTAGTTGGATATATATATATATATAATCGGACTCTCTGGAGGACCGCTTC
>KZ308256.1:729725-746184 GCA_000376725.2 Ladona fulva
TCAACCCTAGGATTATAAATGCAAACATTTTGATACATAGGTATAATTATCATTTTGGTTGGTGGCTGTAAATTGATTTTATTTAAGCGATATCGAAAGTAAAATGTCTTATTAAACAAATTCACCCATTACTTCATCAAACACATCGTGTTGCCTGATTCAGCCATTAATTTCTAGAAGATATTTTGAAATTAAATTTGTGGAAATGTAGTAAAAACCTTAGAGATGCTTAGGGAAAAAGGGATATTCCGCTGCATGGAAATTCCTTCAAAGATAACGGGCGTGAAAAATCATGAAACACCGATAGTAATAGCCACATAAAGTTAAGGAAATATTAAAAAAGTACAAGTACTACAAGATGAATGAAGTTTACCGAACTTCATATAATAAGTACGAAAGGATGTAGAAAACATAACGCTCAACAATAAAAAATATCCATCTACCATATATGCAACCATATCGAGCGTGCCGAGAAGATTAACTCTTTCCCATCAATATGGAAATTTCGTGACGACTAAATCCTTGGATGGTGTTTCATATTAAGGTTTTTTTTGTAAATGAGGAACGTATAAAAAGTGATTGGGATTGAGGTTGAACATAGAGGTTAAAATTATATAATTGCTGTAGAATCTTTGAAGCGAGTTTACGTATATAATTTTACCAAAATAATGTAACATTTCTTTGTCGCTCTGAATGGACTGAGGTTAGTGTGCGATGATTCTCTATTTTTACATTACTGTATAGTCAATCACTCACGGTTTGGACGTATTTTATAAATAAGAGATTTGGTCCAATTCATCGATTTAGATACACTTAATATAGATTTGATGGATAAATATGGCTTGATTTATATGCAAAATATTAGTGGCCAAAAAGTGTGACTCGTATGTATGGTGACTAGATTTCAGATCAGTAAAACGACAATAAGTTCAGTAAAAGAACAATAGTATTTTCAGCCTCTGTAGCTTAGGCTATTTCGAGAAAGAATGAATTTTTAGTACAGTTTACATCTACGGAAACATATAAAGCGTAAAAAGGTAGCATGGCATGATAAATCACAGTTTATATTCAATTTAAAGAGTAGACAGGTGGGCTCCCGTATAGCCAAATGGACAACGCGTTCGACTTAGGTAGAAAGCGGTACCGGGTTCGATTTCTGGTGTAGACCTACACGCAAAATTACCTCAGCTGTGGAAGCACTTTTAGCAACACAGCTACTACGAGGAGACCATAACATCGAGGAAAAGATGACGGAAAAACGAGTTATCTTCGACTTCTGAAAGTAATTATTCTTTTCTTTCCGTGAAACGGAGCATTTTAAGACCAAAGAATTGGATCAAAGCAGACACATTGTAATTCTTCGTTCTATGAGTTGCTCGAATTCTAAACTTTTATTTATGATGTATTGATTAAAATACGGAACATGGAAAAAGCGTTACCGCCTTCTACTTCTCTGGCGACTCTCGAGGAGAAGATAAAATTAAATTCTTAATTTCTTTTGAAAACTTATTGCGAGAGTCATTTGTTAAAGCGATTCCCGAGCGACACGCGCTTCTCTGCTTGAGAAAATTCTCCCCGAGACGTAGGAAATAAAGCGAAACACAGAACAGACCGAATTCCCAAGAAATCCTCATTACAGCGCGGAAATTTTCATAATTTTTATTTATTTTCACAATTTTAACTCATAACATCTCTTTTACTCTTATTACTTTCTTCTTCCGCCATCCACAAAGGCCTAAATTTTATTTCCTCCGTTTTGCTCTCTTAAGAAAACGGCCTTCCTTTTGTAGCCCTTTCTTTTAGGGGCTTTCGTTCCTATCGTAGAGCGTGGACCCCACCATTCCTGGATGTGAACGCTGAGAGTATGGAAGTAAAAGGGCCAGAGATAAGAAAGGGGAGTGGCGATATGAGAAAGGAAATGAATAGGAAAAGGACCTTGGGAGGCAAAAACGAATTTTGGTCCAGACGAGCTAGGAAACCGCCCACGGCCCCTTACTATTCTAGGTCCTTCCGCTTTAAAAATGTTTTCTTCTAACAACGGAAATTAAGAACGCATCACTAACTCACCATTTTAGATTTACTAGGAGAGAAGTAATTAAAAACTCGCTTCTTCTTCAGTGGGCTGTAAATCTCAGTGAAGGTTCCTTTGGTTTCTCAGGGTAGAGATTGAAAATCATACACACTTGAGGAAATACGAAAGAAAGAAGATAAGGAGAGAAAAAATTGATTCAGCCGGGACTAGAATCAGTATCTGCCGTTTTCTGGGCGGTTGCTCTAACCAATCGTACTACCTCAACAGAATACTTCTTTCGAATTTGTTCTCTTTTCCATGGGCAACGGCTACGTCAGGCTTTTCATTTCAGATGTTCACCTCAGACAATTTTTTTTCTTAAAATGAACCATTTGTTCATGCGTTCATCATTGCTAATTTGATAACAATTGGGTCAACTGCGTAGAGGGATATTGAAATAAAAGCAGCTGTCTTTAATCTTACTTCTTTCTATTATTGTACGGCGTATGATAAATAAAAGTGATACGTTTCGTTTTCTCATTATATGGCTTACTTACTCATTGACGGACTCAGGGATCGCTAAAATTACAATCTAAGTTAAACGGAAGAAGACCGAAATAACAAATAAAAAATGTATTACGAAATCCCGTCAAACGAAGAAACATGTTGCAAAATGAAGCTTGTGTGTGTAATGCAAAGACTTCTAGGCAAGGCAACTCAGCATTTTCACCTCCTTGATATACCTAGGTATACAATGAAAATTCCCGAGACACGTAATCAGAAACATACTAACTTCTTACTGCCAAGAAAAGAGAGACATTTAAATAAGTTAACTCGATTTAGAACACATGAATGCAAAACTTACATAATATACGCTGTGTAAACATATTCAGCACATCAAGATTACAAATTAGGGCATAGAATAGAAATTGAATGATTATTCCAAAGAATTAATACATGAAATATTACTTAAAAGAACTGGCACGCGTAACGGAAAACGAAAAGCATTCGGCACTCTTCAATTTCACGCGAGACACCGAAATATTTCATGCGGTGCGCCAGTGAGCGCGTAGCATCGGTACTATCCTAGGATATTATGGTGACACTGCACACCAGTGTGGTGCGATCTACCGGTTGGTAGTCACCAGCATAGGAACTCTAGTGTTTGGGAAGAAGGGGCAGTATCGTCCAATGGACTGGGCGAGGGAAATGCGCAGATTTGCGAAGGCAAATGGTCGGGAAAGAGAGAGGTGGCGGCAATGCCGTGTGCTTACACTTACTCTCAAATAGTACACGAAGTTTGAGCCTCTCACTACTATTCTGTTACTCGGGCATGATGGTACGTTTCCTCTCTGTTTGGGTGTCATACTAATTTCATCACTGAAAATCCTCGGCTCGGTAACGCATTGACAGCTGATCGTGGAGATTTCCGCATTTGAGGGGAAATCTCGTTTCAGACTCACGTGTTAATCCCGTTGGGATTTTTTCAAGGTTTATTTAAGCCGCCTTTGAGTTGCTTAAAACTAATTTTCCCGGACGTTTTGAGAGTTGGTTCCGTATGCCTACGGGTTATTTAATCCGCTAACATGGAAGAAGTAGGTTTCTGCATGTATTTCACTCTAGTTAAAGGGAAATTTTTGCTAAAATAATATCGAAAATGTATGCCACAGTCGTTTTTACGTTTCTTTGTCAATCTCGTTTCACCCACGCGATATTCATGCGTTAATTTATTGAGATTTGCTTTTAAGGTATAAATTCATTAGAATTCATAATATTGCTTAGCTTTTTTCTTTGCTACGAAGCCTCACTTTTGTGTAACACATGTAGGTAGATGGATAAATTGTGAAATATTTACTTCGATCTTCAGCATTGGAAATAAATAGTAGTATTTGGTATTCACTTAAAAATAATTCTAAAATTTCCGTTTTTATAAGGAATACTTCAACAGCAAAGCTACATAGCTCATACACACTGCATACATAATGCCACACAAATATACAAATGAGAGACAAGTAAAATAAAGATCGATAAGTGATGTGAGTAGCCACAATAAATTTATAATACATCATAAGCATGAAATAGGAATGTTAGCTAGTTTCCTTTCTATACGCATCCTGTTTCCAGAAGAATTACCATTATGGACTGACATTCATATACACGTGATAAATTGCAATTTTTCCTCATGTGGTCATTTCTCTAAAGGTCTAGTTAATTTAATTACTTCATACATTCCCATTCTTATCAATATATCTCCCTTCTTAAATATCCGTACGTCTTTTCATCCATTCCATTTTGTTACTGATATTTCTCACGTCTATTTTCTTCAAAATATAATCCGCCACATTCTACCATATTCGTCTCCATATCTCTCCATTCCGATTCCTTCGTATTCTCCCCATAAACCGTGTTTGTCATTCAGTATTTTCCGGCACACTTCGAGAAAATGACAGTTTCACAATATTATACGATTAATTCCTGAAAAAGTTTTCCTGAGAAGTTAAACTCCGAATCCTCATTTCTTATGGCTCGGCGATTTAATCAGTAAGTTTCCGTGTATTTGAAGTTTTTAAACCGTAAGGAAATATAAATCGAAAGCTTTCTAAGCTATATTGCGAAAAGCGTTCCTTGCGCCTGAGTTTTCTGAAAAAGCGAGAAACCTGTTTAAGGAATGCTTTGTGAGCAATTTTAGCCGCACAACTTCAATGTGCAAAGTTAACACCTTTACCTCAATCCTTTTCTGTTCGTGTTGTGGGTTTCGTGTCGCTGAGCTATCTCCTTATGAACATTTTCCAATGAAGAGTCACTCATTCTCGTGCTTATTGCTTCGTGTAACAGTTTCTCATTTTTTTTTCTCAGAGCTGATTTAAAATTATTTGCATGATTAGTGCTAGTCATTAACAAATTAAAGAAGTAACCGCACTCGCTACTCTGGTCCTGATGATCTTCTACGGATTCGTTTCAATTTTTTTTATTCTATTTTATATNAGCACCTTCTTTCTCCTTTACGATGATTCAGAGAAGAATTTTACACGCGTCTTCACTCTCTTTTAATGGCCGTATTACTTTTCTTTTCGGTTTTAAGAGAAAATTTCTCGAAATTTGAATGGTACGTATATTGAAAGATCCTTGATATGGATAACTTAACAAATGAAAATTACAATATATATTTAATTCTCCCTAGAGCTTATGTTTACATGTACGAGAATCTTTAATGATTCAAATAGAAAAAGTCTATTAACACGGTGTTTTTCGTCATTATTTTATATATGTACAGTATATATAAACGGCGAATAAATTCTGTTGTCATTGTCAATATGATCATTCAACGACTTTCAAAACACATTATGAGACTTTGCATGAGGCTTATTGGTAGCGAATAAATTGCTCAATTATTTGGCTTCTCCTGGGAATTACACGTTCACGAATATATTCGAGATAAATATTTGGCTAAGTATGCCGTCAAAGTAAATTCAAACTCAGGAGTGGAATTTTCGCTAGACAAATCGGATATCCTTATTTCGTCGAGAATCCTAGGATAAGATCTCTTACGTCATTGTTTCAAGGACCCTCGCCCAAGCTGTCGCTGGCTCCAAAGGTAGGGTACGGGACAACACAATGGAATCGCTTTATTGCACTGTCTTCACCAGACCCAGTAATCTCTTCGCGCGTACGTCCGTTTTCACGATTTGATCAAAATGGAAGCCCCATTTACAGAGAATTCACGGGATATCTCCCAGACAAACGCAAACCTCCTTCAAAGTAAAGAAAAGTAAAGGCTTTAATTGAAAAAGAATTTAGAGAGCCGGATCTCTCAGAAGTAAAATTAGAAATCAATCAGCCGTATCAATCCAGATTATAGAAACCGATTGCCCTATTTGCGGTTTAAAGAGCATGTCATTTTTTGTCTTCTAGTTGCATAGCGATGAAATGTATCTTGCTAGCATGGATCTATTTATACACTAACGCACATATATCTATTATTATCTATAGAACTGCTTTTCCAGATATATACGCACGATTATAAGTTATTTGCATACTGCAAGCTTGAGAGTGTTAGATTTCCACTAATCGTCCCAAATTGTCCATGTAAAGAAACGTACGAAGCTATCGTTTGTTTGCCACACGATAACGTATAAACGCTCATTATTATACCTAATATACATTCCTGAATCGCTACCTACCTTTGGAGCCTTGTTAATGGGCCTTCGACATCATTGAACGAGGGTCTCAGCAAACAAAACACTGCATTCAAAACGATTCAACATCCATTCTGACCCAGATTGAGCAATCTTTTCTTCATAGAGTTATAGCAAAGGTCCTTAAAATATCTATTCGTAGGCACACAAATGGCCCCAAAAGGAATTCGTACATCAAAGAATCAGTCAATTACCCTATAGGTTTTAAGCAAACCAAATCGGTTAGCCCCGAAACTTCACTCCTCTCGTTTCGCACAACCCCACTTCCATCTTTTTTTAGTTGAAGATCATATCCTATCATAGAGTCACCTTTCAATATGTGCAATGCGGAAATATAAGTAAAACCTGTTTTCTATCGTCTTTCAGGATTGAAAGGATCTCTTTTTGGAATGTACTTAATAAGGTCATAACATCACCTCAAGGTGATCTAAATGGAAATATTGAACCGATCTTTCGTTGAACTAAGGACCACTAAGAAGGATATCATACCGATACCTAAGGTTTCAAGTCCCAGTCATTTCAAGGAGTGCCTCAAAATGAATTCCGAATTTCCTCTAGATACTTTATGGAAGTAAAATTTACGTGCCTTAGAATCGAACCAGGTATTATTATTTGGAAACGCTAAAATTATTATTTAAAACATATACATGATTTCTAATCTTGTGCCTGGGTATACCTATCTATGTCTTCGGGAACTGCTCCAAAATATTAAATTTTGCTTTCGTACGTTTCTTAACGAAGAATGCTACACTAACCTAGTATCGAACCCAAGACCATTTCAGGAGGTGTTTCAGAAAATTTCTGTTACGTTTCAAGGCGACATCAAATCGAAAACTACCTCAAATTAGGATCCCAGTTTCCTATATACTTCTTAAAGAGGAATATTTGAATTGCCCTCGCATCGATCGAAAGATCAATTTGGAAGCAGTGAATTTGCGATATAAAACACATCTACGAGTCGTATCCACATGTTGAGTTGTAACTATCTATCTTTTCGGAAAGTGACCTATAAAAATATATAAGGTCCTACCCACGTATTTTTAATACCCGTGTATTTGAATCTACCTAGCATCGAAACCAATATCATTTTCAGTCTTTACAGAATAGCTTAGAAGACCTCCTGTTTTAAGGATGCCTCGCTTTTCAACTCACTTCTAAAGGGACGTGCCCCAAAATATGTTCCGAATATTCGATCAATGCATTTTTAGGGGAAAAGTCGCTTAGTTGGAGCCTTCTATGATCGAACCTGTGACACGGCCATGTATTGATATTCTTTTCTTCCTGGGGTGTCATGGTAGGTTCCTATACGACAAAAATCGACGAAAACGTGACGCTTTCCGTTTCAGCTCTGAATGTGTGTGTACACACACACAGAATATGCAAATGTCCATTAGCATTGTCCGAATGGGTGTTTATTCTTGTGCGGTTTTCACAATGCGGGCTTTTAAAAATGTGCTGATTTATCGTAATCATTTTCTTAACGAATCATGTGTTATTATTTATGTAAAGTAAGGAAAAAGTTTAAGTTTTCTACCATAACCAAAAATATAACTATTCGATATTCAACTACCTTTTATGAATCGTTATAAAACTCTGATATGTAAAATCATTTGTCAAAGCATTCGTAAAATCTTCTGATACAGCTATGATGAGTATGAATAGTGAATGTTTAGTATATCACATTATGATAACGAACCAAAAAGTTTACTACATATACATACATATAGTGATGTTTCCCTCCGTCGACGAGTTGACTCGTAGTCTCTCGACGAGTGCTCTCCCGGACGACGCCTTGCGTCGGGCAGTCCTTTCGACCGGTTGTCAACTGCCTCTGAACCACCATTACCTGACTTATCTCATTCCTATTCTTGCGTTTTGGTGATTCTCGCAATCTTGATTTCTAAATGTTCTTTCAATAATATACATAGTGAGTTAGTGTTATGATGGATTGCACTAGAGTTGGATCTACCACTTAGAAATTAGATAAGTATATAATTCAGAAAATGTGTAATATGGAGCTGAGAACAGAGCCAAGCACCTTCTTTCTCCTTTACGATGATTCAGAGAAGAATTTTACACGCGTCTTCACTCTCTTTTAATGGCCGTATTACTTTTCTTTTCGGTTTTAAGAGAAAATTTCTCGAAATTTGAATGGTACGTATATTGAAAGATCCTTGATATGGATAACTTAACAAATGAAAATTACAAATACATTTCCTATACATTTATAACGGTTGAATAGAGTAGCGGATCGCGTCGTCCGATGTTGGCTAAGATAATCATGATACGCGATTTGGATTTCCATCTCCATTCAAGGACCTGAAAGCGTGGCGTAGTGAATCTTCGGTTACGTTGCTAATCTGAAATGACAGAATGTGCATTATCCATCCCTTTCAACCGCATTTCTCCTTTCGGTTATCTTTGACCTTTGTTCCCCCTTTCAATTCCAATATCGTCACTTGTGAGACTTTGTTTTAGATAAAAATATTACTTTCACTCGTCAGACGTTTTCTCTCATTTATACTTCGAATGAAAAACAGGAGTTTCTACGTTACATCATTTCATGATAAGTGTACGTGTGTATATATAAGTGTACCTCTAAATATAGATACGTGTGCGCACATTCTGAAAATTCAGGCCTGAAGATGTAAGTTAACTTACGAAACCGGTCGTCAATAAATACAGTGTGGAAAATTTACCAAGTGTATCCTTCTGAAATGGTTTTCCACGAAGTCACGCCTGCTAATATCGATTTTATCTAATACTGCACGTTAAACACTGCCTTATTAGATACCTTGGTATTAATTTATTATTAGAAACACCTTAGAATAATGTTCTCTGGTGTCGATGGAATAACGTAAAAATTTTCTTTTTGATTCGGTCATTATTGCTTTTAGAATTACTATTCTGCGGAAAAACATCACGTAGATCTAATTATTATTATAACACTGAATTAAAGTAATTTAAATATCATAATTTTGATTCTTTAGGGTGTTGATAAGGATGTAGGTCTGCTCCAAATTTTAGCATAAATGCTGATGAGTCCAATATCCGAATATTCGAATTAAGCCTAATTTTAAGAATATGTTTGTTTAAAAGAATGTAGAGGGACAACCCGTAACAATACCGGTCTCGTAAATGGTCAATTGACAACTTAATGGTAGTATATGAACGCGTATAATTGACCGTTTCTTCAATTTTCCTTCCATTTATCTCTAAATTTGATAACAATTACACCTCTAACACCTTCCCTTCCTTCCCAGTCCCTTTCGGCTAACCTCTTGGAGCTGTTTGTGTTACTGATCACGCTACGCACCTATTTAATTAAAAGATCTACGTTTTACTTATCTTCAACGCCAATCTTAGGAGATGAGAGGGATTGAAAACTCAAAGACGATTTCCCTGATTGATGTCAAGTGAAGGTACTTGATGTGCTTGGAACGCCAACTAATTCAACTGAGGAATGAATGCAGTCTTACGGCCTATATGAGGATTCATAAATGACCATCCTCTGAAGCAATTTCACTCACGAACTGAACTATAACCGAGTCTGACAATAGAACAAGAGAACCAGTTCCTAACGTCCGGCTTTCAATGGCTCCCATTCAAACATGGCGCCGAGAGAGGTCGCTGAGCTTAATGGGTGTGCACGTGGGAGGAATAGAGACGCCTGATACTATTTGGCATCGATATTCCGTTCAACTACGCATCATCTGTTAATTAGGTCCTGATGTAATCGAGCACACACAGGAACGCTATGTCGTCGATTGATAGAAGGAAACCGGGTTCAATCCTCGAGCACTAAATGGAATTTGAACCAAGGAATTATCTTCACCGAGCATAACTATAGGGTCGAAATTGCCACGGCAGCTAAATTGGGTCGCGTCAACGTCGTTTTGAACCCGATCAGTTAGTTACGACGTTCCCTAACTGAGACGTGTAATTACACTAGAATATAAGGGTATGGAATAATACCTGCAGTGTAGAAGTTATGGGAAGATATCGTTCTCCGCCAAAAAGCACGTTTTTAAAGCTTTCAGAAAAATCAGTAAAGAACAAAAACTAAACTCTCTTTTCTGATTATTCCTCATGCAGAAGAAGGTACAGAGTTCGAAATGTCACATAAAGTCATACAACACTATGCTATGATATATTTCTAATCATAAAATATTAAAAATGTTTAGAAGCAGAATTAAAGACTATTATCGGCGAACTTAATTACAATTGGTTATAGAGAATACATTCACATGAGAATACATTCTATGCCAAAAATCACTGAAAAATGTTTACGACATGCTAGTTCAAATTAAAACTTCAAATCATCCCTCTTTAGACTTTTCTTAATATTGAGATTTATAAGGTTTCCCTCTCTAAGTTTGATTTACAACTCTCACATAAAAGCACATTTTCACTGTTCTTTTTGTTTCATTGGCATTAAGCTTTCTTATTACCATAAAGCTTCCTGATACAACCAAGCAAAGGTACAAATGGTATGATCATTAAAGTATGGCTAAGGTCATTTCGCACTTGGGCCCCCCCCCGGAAATCGAACCCAAGTCGGCTTTCATTGAATTCGAACGCGTTGCCCACTTGCCTATCCGGGAGCTCCATGGCTGTTTGTGTTCGTGACTTTAGAAAGGTTTGTATGGGTGGTTTTTCATATGCCCATTAATCAAGGATAAACAGATCTGCAAAATAGTAACATGACTGGGACTCGAACTAGGTCTCCCACATTCTGATAGTTCAGTGGTTAGAATACCTGCCCGGAATATGGGAGAATATATTACACCAGGCATATGGAAACATGAGCAAAAAGGAGGAGTTAGAAAGTGACAACTTTGAAAAACATATCCAAAATAAGACGCAAGCCTTCTCTTCGCCTAGAGGTAGAAAGTGAAAAGGTTAAGGTAACAAGGAATGGGGAAAAGCGTATGAGGTGCCCCGGCACTACACGTAAATCGTCGACATTCTTTCCTTTCCATAAATCGATTTAGTTAATTGCGTCTCAGTAGAACTAGTTTGTAGATAAATTAGTAATGCGTGAATGCAATTCTCCCCTAATATGGAAATCTTATAGAAATAGAGCAATACACATATGAGAACATTCTGCGAAGAAACTTAACTCGCTCGTTTACTTTCATGGAATATTTCGATAAGAATTGCTATCACTGGGGTTTCTTACATTTAAACATATAGACTCCACAAAATATATTTTATATGCATGTAACTATGAGCATCCATAAATTTTCCGAATAGATATATTTTAGAAATCGGACTTTTTTAATTTTCTCTCCTTCTTAGTTCTCTTAAATGATCTTCTTAGTTAATCTTCATATATTCTGTCATCTACTAACGTGTATTTCAGTTTTCAGTTTATGTTAAAGGATTTGAGTACCTTTATGTGTCGTATGAGGAGCTGTTCTACTCTGCTGCATTTTTCTCTTACATTTTATCGCTTCATACGACATGAAACTTAGCGAATGATAAGCCACTCTGGTATTTGTTTGCTTCGATTCGTATTGAATTGATGCCAGAAATCTATAATAGATATTCTTTCTCTTAGAACCGCACAGGTGCTAAATGAATGAAGAACGGACAAGAAAATAAATAAACTGTGCCGGAAAATCCACCTTTTTGCCGTGGAGGGATTTTTTGTTCCCTTTTTCGGAATAAATATTTCAACCGTTTGTTTCCAGCGCTCATAAATAATCACCACTTCCATTCTAAATCGTATGAAAAACTTAATAGTAAAATTTTGAGTGCGTATCCAGATGAAAAATTTAAAAACTAAAGCGAAGCGTTAAGAATCACCTGTAAATTCCCCCTTAAAGCCAAAACTTTAAATAAATTTCGTCAGCAAAGGGAGAATCGGAGGATTTTTTTCACTCCTTTCCTTATCTCCCAGTGCTCTATTTTCCCTTCAAACAGTAACTTAACCTTAAAAATCAACCAAACCCTCTCTACGAGTTTATTAATTTTGGAATTATTAAGCGGTCTATAACTGTAAACTTATTGGCTCGTATAGCTGTATAAATTTGTTAAATAGATTTCCTAGACGAATCAAATATGTCGAATATACACTTACGGCTTCTGGACTGAATTATCGTAGGTCACTGCTACTTAACGGTTTTGTCCACGGAAAGCACTTCAATTTAATCCTTCACGTTCTTTAACCCGAAGTATTTTTGGAATTCAGACATTTATAAGAAGCAATTTTGAGTCTGAAATATTTCAGTCATCAGTAGCACGTCCAGTGCTATATATTTGATCCTCACTGCTACTTTCTCTAGGACTTATGGTAGTTATGGTAAATGGTATGATTTTTAATTCTCTGTTGGAGCTTAAATTTTTGATTGACTAACATAATGAAACATTCATACGAATGCGTCTGTTTATTATTTTCCATTTCTTTATTCTTTGAGATGTCACATTTCCTTTCAGACATCCGTATTGCATTTCTTATCGGCTTTATGAGCAATTATTAGCCTTAAGGCGTTCTAAGTTCCACGAAGAGATTATATGCGATATACTGATTGAGATTTTTTGACGACTTACAAATTGTGTGTAGAGCTGTAAACATTTACAATGGAAATCTCTCTCTCATTCTGTACTCACTGAGTCAAGAATACTGTCAGTGGAACATTGCACAAAGAAACAACACCATAGCTCAGCGAATACCAATTTTCAGAATTTTGTAAGAATAGATGTTATGAATGCAATTAGTGCATTGCTATACTGCTCCAACCTGTGTATCTCTCATATTATCACAGCCGACAATTTAACTAAAAAGAAAGTAATTGAAGTATAGTTTCCTGTATTCTGTACCAAAATGTATTGTAAAAGAAAACTCCTAAGCCGTATTTGGCATTAACTCTGGCAATTTCTTTTACACTTCACATCAGCCGTGTCTCCAATATTCATATTACTGTACCAAAAGACATGAAAAATGTTCGATTGATTTAGATATCACTTAACTTAGGGGTCTCCTTTAATAGTTAATGAGTAAATTATGTCATTATTATTCTTAGTTAATATCTACTATACAAACTGTAATAAATGAATCTAGAATGGTTTGGTTGTTTTTGGTATTAGTAGATTATGCGTGTGTTTGTATATGCGTACAAGAAATGTATTCGTAATATTACTCAGGTTTCATTTCAACACATATAATTCGTCTAATTAAGCAAAGCTGGCACACCTATGGTATCAGAAACGGAATTCGTGAAGCCAAAATAGCTATCCACCGAATGTAAGACAAAAATCTTCTTTAAGGAATTCCT
Organism: Ladona fulva; assembly: GCA_000376725.2. NCBI lineage: Eukaryota > Metazoa > Arthropoda > Insecta > Odonata > Libellulidae > Ladona > Ladona fulva. The sequence continues at coordinate 743,213 of KZ308256.1, forward strand.
CTGCTTGTGAGAGACTCCTAAACCACTCTCTCATTTAACTCCTTAATGAATGCAACTCACTTATCCCATTGTCTTTCTCATTCTTCCACCGTTTCCTTCACTTCTGGGTTTAAATGGCTATCGGTTCCTGCATCTCTCGACGCGTTATTTTGTGGAGCAACTTCCTATCTGAATTGCCAGTTGAAAGAAAAGAGATAAAAAGGAGAAGTGGAGGAAAAATCAGTTTTTTATCCCTTTCCCTGACCGCGCCATTATTATTCTTTCACATTCGAAAATCCTGCGGGGCTTTTGATAACTTTCCTTTTATTCTTTTACATCCGAGCCAAAAAAAATCATCTCTCTAACCATTCCAGCAACCCACGCCTACTTTCTTTCCTGCTTCACTGATCGCACTAACCTCATATATTTTATTCTATGATTTACCGAAGTCGCCGAACTGTCCCATTCGTCCACTACCCTTTCAAACCTTTTTTATGCATATCTTAGTGCGGCGGGCCTTCTGAAAAGAACGGCTAGGTAGCGTATTAATCCTCCCAATATTGAGAAAACCCAGAAAGGATTTTTTCCCTCGTCCACTCACTTCCCTCCCTTTGTCGACACGGTTCGCTCTTGGCAATTGCCTCGTCGCTTATCATCGCAATGAGCAATTAATTGTACTCCGAATACGGCGGTGGCAATTGTTTCTGCCCCGCCCTCTTTTCTCCAACAGTTTATTTTCAAAGGAAACTTCAAATCCAATCCCACTTCAGAGCGAGATTTTATCTACGCGCTAGAACGTCCTCGAGGAAAAAAGCGTAATATCAAAAGGGCTAGCAGAGGTCCGCCCTACATGAAAGAAGATTGAGGAATATGTTAGGTATAAGAGGGAAGGGTCCAACGCCCCCTCATTTTTACACAGTTTGAGACAAAGAGGAAAGGATCGTTATTTTTCTCTATCCCTTGACGTGGGGAAGGATGCAAAAATTTCGAGGGGAAAAAAGATTCTCGTTGGTTGGGGATTGCAAAATGAAGATAAGAGTGGGGGTTTGGAGGGAGAAAAGATGCCGTTCCGGTAAGGCGGGGGTGGGGAAAAGTTAACGGAAGCCTTTTGCTTGCTTTTATCTTTTTGCTTGGTTCTATAGACAATACAGTAATGTAGAGTTGGCGACATTTACTTTGAACATGACAATCCCGAGAGACATTATCTCCTTGAGTAAAATATCTACGAATAGCCGCTGTTAATGACCATCGTCCTACTTTCTACGTTATTTCTTGAGTTAAGCAGCAAGTGGAACCCATCGTTACCCTTGCAGGTTAAGGGCTATTGTGAATATCTCTATGTTCTAAATCGAACGCGTTACCCATACGGCTATCCGGAGGACCTTCCATGTCGAAAGAAATTATGGTACTTGGATATTTAGCTGAATCTGCAGATACTTAAAGTCAATAAACGTTATTCAATTTATCAGGCATAGTGATTTTCAATTTTAGTAATGATTGTAATATATAAAATTTTACATTATAAATAAGGTGTTTGACTACGGAAGTAAGAGAAGAAGAATTGTACCTGCTAAATCGATAGTGTCATGTAATTAGTTTATTCAGAATTTTGACGATCTTCTTTTTCTCTCATGTAACGGATAGGATACCTTATAGGCCGTTATAAACTAAATAAAGTAAGCAAGTCAATCAATAACCATTAATTTTTTGTTGTTTTTTTCTGATTAATAAATAATAAAAATAATTTCAGACTATGTTATAAAATCGACTGTGCAATCTATCTTTTGCTCTCTGAACTCATTGCCATGATAAAATTCAAATTTGACGTTAGCTTAAGTCATCTTAAGTTGAAAATGACCGAAATCGCTGTTACGTAACATAAAATGAAGTCAATTTATGTAATACTTTTCATCTGTGCTTCAATTATGACAACAACATGATCCCCTAAACCTTCATGAAATATATTTACGCCATTTTACCAAAATTTAAGTAATTATGTGCCCGCTGAAATATTTCTTTGAATCTGAAATTTACTGGAAGTTAATAAAGAGAAGATTAGAATCTCTGTCAATGATCGAAGATTCATTCTTTTTACTGCGATAACTACAGCTATAAAATTTCCTGACTCCATCTTCCACCTCCCTTCTTTTTATATTTTCATTTAACGAGTAACTTAAAATTCTTTAGGCTGTTAAAACTTGGTTTAATTTTCAATGAATCACTTCGTTAAACGGGTTTACGGCTCAGCGATATATTTTCATTTCCAAAACGGTTAAAATGATACGGCGATAACATTGGATGATTTAAATGAAAGGAAATTACGTGGAATGCATCATTTCTCGTTCAGTTCTTTCGGCGGATATATTCCCCTCTTCCATCGACGAAATTCGCCCTAGGAAAGAAATCATCAGAAATATTTTACATATACTCCTACAAGGTGCACGTAAAACAATTCCGGACGAAAATTCGACATGGGAAGGAATCTTCTCCCATTAGAGAATGGATTTACGGTTTACATCCTCGTTACTCCCAAGAAAGGAGCTCACGGGATGTACTTCTTTTAACGATACAAAATCTGAATTCTTGGCGGATGGCATAAGAACTTGTTTCTGGTTCTATACTTTGATGACTAAAGTATTCTTCGTTAGTCCTTAGAGTCAGAGAAGAGGAATTTTTTCTCTTTTGAATCTTAATATTACTATTACCTCAGGCTTAGTCATGGCTTTTATAATAGAAAAACTCAAGAATAAGGGTAGAGGTGACTTAGCACGTCGAGGTGAACTCTTAGCAATGCTCTTAAGGAGAAATTACTATGATATGAACAGTGCTAATGAATTTAACGCTGAAAACCGATTATTGATTTCTATGAAACAAATCAACGACAACAAATTTATGTTAATTGAGATTAATGAAAAGAGGTAAATAAGAAAAAATAGGTTGTAAATAATAAAATCCTCCCCGCCAATGTATGCTTTGGGAGGCTCGGACAATAC
>KZ308256.1:749013-769320 GCA_000376725.2 Ladona fulva
AATAGAATTACATACTGTGAGATTATTTTTATTTTTATTTTCTCATTAAATAAATAAATAAATATATTCATATGAAATCTATGTGTTTTATAGCTAGCCTTAAAACCGACAGCGATATAACAAGGCAAACTATCATAGCTGATTAATTGGGAAAATTGCCGATTACCGATGACTTGCCGGTTAATCGGTGGATTTTCAGTGTAAATAAACACTCTTTTATATGCCAAGGAAGAATGGACTTGAAAAAAGTCTGACGGGACCGGGAATCGAACCCGGGTTCTTTCATTCTTCCTTGGGATTTTTCCTGGGTGCGCCCCATCTTGCGCAAAGTCACCCTTACACGTTTTCCTCTTTTATATGGTTTACTCTTGATATCGCTCAATTGGATCTGAATTTTGCGGGTCCTCTTTTAAATTGTTGAGAGAGAGAATTATTTTGTTGTTCATTCGAGGCCCTTATTGATATCTTGTTTGCAAGTATAATAGAGCCGATAAGATTTCTTTCACCAGACACATGAGAATTAGAGGAGAATATGTTTCGTAGGATATCAATAGGGATAATATGTATGGAAATTCTTTACCAGAAGCTACTGTGATCATTCATAAATATAAAGCATTTGAAAACGAAGGAAAGGAAGTGGGAGTTAAAATAATGTAACTATTAAACTCGTCACTTCATAAGCAAACGGTTGCAGGTTATATTCTAAGATTGATTTGGATGTTGTACCATTCCTTCCTTCTGCTTTGGTTTACTGAAACTGTGTATATTCTAAAAACGTGAAAGGGGATAAATATAGGAAGATAATCCGCTTCTCAAATTTATGGCTTAGACGCAGTCTTCTTTAATTCACATGAAAAGTAAGAGAGCACATTTTTCCTTTGTCACTTAGGTCATTCAAATTTTATCTCGCCGATTGATGTGATGAGAATGACTTATAAGGCAATTAATGTCTCCGACATCTCTTAAGAAGTGTCAATGCTCAGTGAAACACTGATGGAGGGCACTTTAATTTAGTTTCAGTTATTTAACGCTTTTCACGCAATCGCTAAGTTTCACGGGATCCCTACCGAGCCACAGCAATTGATGTTTGTCGATGCGATTCTTTTCACGTTTAAGTGTAGCTGTCATATGCAAGGATAGATAAGAGCGCCATGCTAAACTTCCTAGAGGAGATGTCGATAGAGCGTCAAAGTTAATTCGATAAAAAGATTTTAGAGAATATAAAAATTGCTATAAGGAAGATAATGAGCTATCAATTAATACTACCTTGTGATTTATATCTCGGCACTCCGTTGCCTGATATCAAAACTGAACGGTTTCAAATATGGCTCATCTACCCTACAGCTCCGTTTTTTATTATTTTCCAATTGTATCATAAACTTGGAGCTAAATATTTAAAATAATGAATCATCATTATTATACATTAAATTGTTATATTTAAAAAAATTGCCCACTTGAACTACACATTAAAGTTCGTAATTTACAATGTATAAAAGTAAAATATATCTTGATGCAGGAATTTCTGCTATCCATGCAGATCCAAAATTCGGATGAAATAGACGTTGATTGTAGGAATGCTTTCCTTCGGTGAAAGCGGAAGTGTCGAATCATCGAAATAAGATTTTACATCCTAAATCATATGCCACCGGTAATACATTATGGTACCTTCGTAAATTAATTATAGAGGCGCATGGCTAACATTATCCTTTAAATTCTTTCACTGACTACTCATATATTGCTACCATATACTAAATTATGGGATACTTTTCATATGTCTTTGGTTAATTTATCGTAAATTAATAATTGTAGGATGATATGTCATCTATATCTACATAAACACCCTGCGAGCCGCCTTTAGGCGTGTGAAAGTGAATGTAAACACCAAGCGTTCGAGTTACCTCTTTAGCTCATTGTTATCACGTATAGTTCACGGAAAGAATGAGTCCCTAAAAACTACTTGTCGTGATGTCTATTTTTTATTTAACGCTCATTATTGGATCGGCCAAAATAGAAGGGGGTCGCATAATACCGATTATATCTTCCGATTGTACCTTTTCTGGATGTATCAAGCAATCACAGTATAGCTTTTAGATCTTCTTTCTTCTAAGGATTCCCAACTTGCGTTTGAGAAAGTTTACGTAACGCTTGTTTTTCTATCGTAGCCCTTTTTAACAAATAAATAGTATTGCCTTGCGCTGCACTTTCTCGGGTTAGAGAACATTCGTTTCGTCCGCTGGATCCACATATTCGCCGTAATAACATCGCCCTGTAACCTTTAACCACATTTACCTACAATGCGCTTTACAAAAACGAGCTTTTTGATTGCTTCACCACAACTGAGTCGACTTGATTTAAATTTATTCTACTAATTTTGTATGGGTGGTTCTGAGGCAATTGTTTCCTTTCAAAGAAATTAACTACATTACATTTACATTAAAATCTATCTGCAATTTGTCGTACAACTATTGAATATGAGCCAAATCGCTTGATAGAGAAATGCTATCTTCGTCACTGTATATTTCTCTCTATATTACCTAGTCATCCGCAAATACTCTTACATCGCCATCAATCACGTCGCTTAGGTAATTGCTGTAAATCAAGAAGAGTAGTGGTCCGATTACGCTGCCTCGAGGTACGCCTGAAATGACTCCGATTTTATCCGAACTTACGCCGCCAATTACCATTTGTTGTTCTCTTTCGTAGAGGAAATCCTTGATCCAATCAATTAATTCCTTATTAGTACTTGCTAATCTTAATTTTTTAAATTAATTTGTAGTGAGAGACCCTGTCGAAAGCTTTCTTAAAGTCGAGTAAAATATACTCCACTTGCTTTTTTTACTCTCAGCAGACTTTATGATATCTTGAATGAATAAAGGTAGTTGAGTTCCGCATGATCGGGCCTTCCTTAATTCTTGTTGGTTCTTTCTGAGGAGGCGATTACTATCTGAAAACTTCATAAGTGAGCTAACATCGACTTGCTCCATTCCTTTATCGGACAAAGAAGTTAATGAGAGAGATCTTTAATTTCCTGGGTCTTCCTTTAATCCCCTATTATAAACAGGCGTAACATTTGCTAACTTCTATTGGGACACTACCTTCGCACATAGACTTTGTAAACATAATATTGGGATAAGGGGTAACGCTTTCCGCCAGTTCCTTCGACACTCTATCTGGACCTCTAGACCTGGCAATCCAGATTAATATTACGCAAGAGTCGGAGATCTTACTCTTTTACGTAATGCGTTTTTCTGAAGCTTATTTAGTAACGTTTTATATGGGTTGGAGTCCAGGGCTCTTTTCGATATGCAATTATTTTCCCAGTCTATGTCCAGAAGTTTAAAATCGCCCACTATGGTCGTTATACTTTGATTATTCTTACTTGTATAGAAATTTATTTCATCACTAACATCTCGCAAAACTTGTCGAGGTCGGTTACATGGTCGGTAAAACTCGCATATATTGATGTTAGGCTTATTTGTTTGGCTTATTGTGCACCAGATGCTTTCAATGTTGCTATCCGTCGAGGCCTGCGCTTTACTCCGGAGAGAAGATTTAACCGCAATACGATCTCGACTGTAAATCGTAAAATCTTCAGGACATATTTCGTTGCCGCTTATATCCCCGTTTGACCAGTTTTCTGCACCTATGATAATATCAGTGCTGTCTCGACGAATGAAATGCTCCAAGTCGGATTCCTTATTCATAACGCTCCTACAATTAACTGTAGCAATTAATATTTTATTTTCAGTTGCAGTTATAGATGGGTTCATTGGTAAAGACTGCTTATCTTTTATCACGCTGGCCCACAGTTTCACCGTTACTCGCTCGACCGAATAATTTGTTCCAAAAACCCACTGTCTAACCTACTCATTTTCCTAAAAAATTCTTACGGTTTTCAAAAATCCTACGAGTCACCCGTCTAGAAGCCGAAGCAGTATAGTGAACCACAGAAATGTTAAGGGGAACATGGAACGATCTGAGTGCCGACCGTAGGTCAACGAAGTCGACTCCCATGTCCCTGCAGAATCCCCAGAGCCTCTCGTTTATGGCCTCTATCTTCCACCAAACGCGAGGACCGCAGTCGATCCGTGGTACAATGCTGCAAATGGACTGCTTCGTCCCGACGCCAGACGACTCCATAACCCGCGCAACTTCAGTTCAAGTCCTTATAATGACTCAACATTTCCGCCGTACGGGAGCAGGCGTCGTTGCCGACACGGGTTAGCACCCTCAGACTAGAGCAACTCATGCACGCAACTGTCGCACGGACCGCACCCGTGACTTGAGCCACATGCCCTGAGAGAACACACCAGGATGTTGCCCTCACGTCGCCACCCTTCCGTTCCGCCCTTCTCTGCAGAAGGGCCAATACCCGCTTGATGTTAGAGCTCCATATTATTATACTTCCCTTCCCTCCGCGGCTACCTTCTGACGCGGTTACTTCGGAGGGTGTAGGGCTTGGTATCGTCAGCACTTTGCAGTGCAGATAACCTATTGCAGTTAGGGATAGGGTTCAGCGTCACCTACCCAGCGCCCTTACCAGCTCGGGTTGCTCCTCCGCACCTCGTAACCACCCTCCACTCGGGTTCCAAAAATGCGGCCGACCCGGAATGAGTGGCGGTGGGCTGCAACTTCTCTTCCATAGTCCTGCCAGCGCTGACCCTCGGTGTTGTCCGAGTCATCGACGCGGTGCGAACTACCTCAGTGTTGGGCGCCCTCCTTCCACCCATCGGAGCGATCACATTTCCAAAGATCAACGAGCGAGATATCATTAATTTACGTTTGCCTTTTTCTTCATCATAGTTGTGATAATATGAAATGAGTGGTTGTGTGCAATGATATTTATTCTCGTCACCCTTTATTGATTGATTTAATGTTATATTCATTGCCGTTGTGCTGCATTTATGTGTAATTTTCTGAGTTCCATTTCCTTTTACAAAGGAAATCAAAGGTAACCTACCTCACTCCTCATATGACAAGCTTGAAAGTTTTACGCAAAGGGTCTTTGCCACCTTATGAAGACTTTTTCAACTTTGACAGCATTTTGACTGAGTGAGGAAATCAAGGGCAAAATACCTAACGTCTCATTGTGCGTATTCACCTCAGCCCTTCTCTAAAGCTTTCGGTATCTTATTGTGGTAGCGATGCGAATACAGTCAGCCTGACGACTTCACTGACAGATTAACTACTCCATCGAAATGCTTATTAAAATCTATAATACCATATGCTTTTCGAAACAATTACAACATATAATATTCTTCGTAATTTTATAGTTGAAGTATCAAACTCAGCATGGCTCGGAAAACATGCCAAATACGAGGCAAATGGTTCTCCGCAAATTATTGAGTAGATAATTACTCTTATTTCACTTCATAGTCACTGAAAATCTACACCTGTACAAAGAAGCATTTATTCATAGAATTTAATATTCATTTAAAGTTGTAAATGATATTTTGGTTTTCAAATCCTTTATAGTCTAAACTGCATCGTACATTTACTCAATATTTTCTAGACAGCAAGAAACACTATTTAGGTCTTTTAATAGCTAACGAAGTATATGCATCTAAAGTCAAATTTTAAAAATTGCCTAAGTATCTTAGTGAAGAATTTAAGTTCTGGAGATGATAATAAAAGCGTTGTCGCAGAAAGCGATATCTATCGAAATTCGCATTTGGCCATTGAATGCCTCCGGTAGTACACTAAAAAGCAACATTTTAAGTTGACTGCTAGATATGCTGGAATGACGTTATTATTTTTAAGATCGTACATTATACGCAATATTAAGGAATACAAATTTTAAAGTTGCTGTCAGACAACATAATGAACTATTTTTTCCAAATCTTACGAAATGCGATATCTTAGGTATTTTGGTAATTATTTTCCCAATTCAAAAAGATTTTGCGAGGTTCTTTTCACCTATCGGCTTAATGACTTGTACAATTTGTCAGACACGGCTTATGTTGCTACTCCACTTTTTCGTTGGCTACAAGGCCACCGTTCACATTTTAGACGGAACATTTTGTAGTTAAGTAAAAAAAATTTAAGAAATCAGAGAAAAGGAGAGAAATCCGCTATGAGAAATTGAAAATGGAGGAAAATTCTCACGAGAGAGGAAGCATTAGCGAGAACAACTTTCTTTATAGTAACCTTTCGCTAAATTCCTCACGGCATCTTCAGGGAATTTCGATTATTCGGAATCTGTAGCGCTTACCTCACGAGGCGGGGAAGAGAGACTCTTTATCCATTTTAATGTGAATATTGGCCCTAAAGGGTGTAGAAGGGTGTTTTTATTGGATGAAATGCGATGAGCCCTTTCAACCTTTCCGTTTGCGTCTTTCACCATATACATTTCCAGACACCACTTTTGAACACGGTGTTCCCTTTAATCCTCTTGGTAGATAAAATTTTTGCGTTCTCTCTCCCAGCCTCAGCTGTAGAACTACGCCTGATTTTCTACATTCAGATGCTTTAATCACTTTTATGGTTAACGCCGTCACTCACAGAAAAACGACATTTAGATTCAGTTGTAAATTTGGCGATTCCTTGTGCGTAATTCATTGAAGATTTATCGTTTCGTTCGCTTAACCATCAGACGCTTAGCATCGTTAGTGCAATGTTCAGTTCTCGTCCGAATCAATGAATGTTCTACTTATTAATGCAGTTTCAAATCGGTTAACCGATGGCTCCAGGAAAGTGTGTAGCGATGAAGCGCTTTGGTGAAAGTTGTCCCTGATTCGATACCCGGAGGGAGTCCATGCGTGCAAAATAACCTCAACTCTCGAAGCACTTCTAGTAATATTACTATACTAGTTGGATAACTTCTTTAAAATGAATAATTAATTATATTTTCCAAGAATAAAGTACATTCGATTGGTTTAATTATCGAATATAGATTATCACCCAAACAGAGGTACTAAAGTTATATAGTCATAAGGATTGGTATGTGTTTTAACAGTGTAATTGCATCAGCTAATTTAAGAGTTTCTCTGCGTATTGGTACATTATAGTAGATATTATTTTTACTTACTTGTATTTATTAAATAGTATTTTTACAACTAATCTTATGTCTTAAAATATAATATTACAAAGTTTTTATGAACGTTGATTTTATAGTTATAACTGACAAAATATTCCCTACAATCATTACTTTATTAGTAAACTATTTGAAATGAATCCGGAAAGAAATAAACCATCGACCTATAACAAATACATTGAGTTATTTTGGTCTTACGACGGACACTTTCCGGCTTAGAAAGAAGAAATATATACGATAACAGATATATATTTACATTAAATTAAGCTCCGTCATGCTTGACGGGGCCGTTTACTGGTTATGTATATAAAAAGCAAACTGTCTGTCCGTCCGTATATTTGCCCCCCTCTCTATCTCATAAATGGCTTGATGTAGAGATATGAAACACATTGTATTATGTGTCTACGAGGTTGAAAGCCTCGCTTATCTATTCTCATCTCTCAAAAGGCTCGGGTTTGTACCGGGGACCTGTTTCCTTAAGAAATGCGCGTACATTTCGTTTCATATCTTGCAGACTAAGTTTCTTTCACAAAATTAAATTAGAAATTATGCTCCTACGAAATGTTAATAAAGGTAAAGGATGGAAACGAATGATAGATCCTTATTTCCGTCGTGCAATATTGATATAGGTTAGAAATTGCAAAAATGTTAAGAATATATACGGAACATTTGTAATACTTTGAATAAATAAACACCTCATCCCCTTGACGACCAAGGCGAATGTTGAATTCGAACTCATGCATTAACCCATACAAATACACGGAGATTGTATGTCCATACAGAATGGTAGGAACTAACGATCGATTTAATTTAGCGGGAGCAATGTTCTGAGATTCCAACGTATGCAAAATAGGATGCACATATTGCAGGAGCAAACATTCGTCCATTTAGGAGTGTTTCTAAATAAACCCGATGTACCAAATGTAATTTCTTTATTGGTTCGTCGCGATCAATATGAGGAAGACATATCATGAAAAACTTTAAAATCTGCGTACATTTTAAAAGAAAAGTTTCTAAATTTTAGTATGTTAGAGGTATGTTCTACGGTTATTATTTTCTTTTCTGCTGTTTTATTTTTGTCAGAACATAATTGCTTTCGTACGATTTCATTTTTCACTGTAACATCGAGTGGAAAATGGTAGCGAAATGCTAAATAAAATGGCACTCCCACGAGCTACGGAACCAAAGAGAGATATATTTTTTGGCACTGTTAATTAGAAAGCTTGCCACTGAGAGTATGGTAAATGTTTGAACGGGTCCAGTGCTCTTCAGTTTGATACAAAGGTGAAGCGAGCCCAATTTCCTTTAATGTATCCAAAATTGAATTTCTTCGCCATAAATTTCTGCTTTAGTAGAGTATGAATTAAATTAAATAATTTTTGAACATAAATTCCGTTTTCGAACCTTCCATACAGTTCTTGTCCTAAATATATTCTTGCTTCATGTGAATAAATAATCAACGTCTTTATGTTGGCGAAATTGAGAATATAAAATCTCTTCTTCCGTTTAAACAACCCTCAATGTAACTTTAATCTAATTGATAAACAATACTAAAAATTAATTATATTAAAATGAAAAGGAAAAATATTCATGGGTTAAGGAAAACCTAAGTGAATCACAGAAGGAAAACGCCTACAAAGAAAAGGCGGTTGAAAAACTTATACAAACCTATTGATAGTAATGATTAAAAAAGGGTAACGCAAATCCTTTTATGACTTGGAAATGAAAAGTTGGTCAAGCATAAATAAAGGAAAATACAAATATTAAACACTACAAATAGTGGACAGTAACAGAAAAGAAAATAAAATATTACGACAGTACATTGACATTTTTAATGAAATGTCGAGGAAACGCAGAGAAAATTAAAAACAATAGAATAGTGTGTGCTGCAAGAATAATTAGTATTTACATTTTTATAGTTATTACGATTACCTAAGAGTTCACTATATCAATAGTTCAAAATTTAAAATACCAGACACACATCCAAAAATTATGAAGGAAAATTACACTATAACAGGTATTTAAAAATAAACAGTTCAAAATTACGTAAGAAAAAGGTGGATATAACAATCGTTTTATAGTTAAAATAGGGAATATAAAGTTATACCATGTGAATGAGAAGAAATGTTTGTAAATCCATTAGCCACCAAAACCTAGAATTTTTAAATTCAGAAAAATAGGGATGAAATTCTTCACTGAGAACTCATTTATTCTACAAAAGGGATAACACATTGAGAGCTCCGAATAGCTTTGAATTTCATTCTATAATTAGGGGTTTGTAGAAGATAGAAAATAATATATCTTTCATTTTCTTGAGTCCATTTCTAATTCAAGAGTGCGTGATAATGAATACTACGGAGATATTAATGATATTGAGTAATGAGATTCGTTTGGCCATTCCTTATTGTACGCCTTTTGTGGCAGTCATTACCATTGCTTGTCAGTGAGGAGAAGATGGCAGTTTATCATATGTTAACTCCTATTCCCTCTCCAAAGCTAATCTATACCTAATGGTGGGGGAATGAGGTCCCAAAAGGCTTTTGAACTGATAGCGTGAAGTGCATGAATCAGCTCTATATATACAAAAACCAAGAATGGAGCATCAACAATGTTATTAATTTATTTTTACGGAGATAAAGTTTACAAAATTAGATGCTCTTAAATAGCGTACGGTCTAAAATAATAGAAGCATCATTCGAAAACCTCTCATACAAAGAGTCAAAAATTGCTGAGCTTTGCTGCGATACGTAAAACGTTCCTTTTTAAACGTTTTGAGATAATGTAGGCCTATTTAAATAAAATGCGTGTAAAGGTATTTTATGCAAAAGGAATATACTTATCGATTAGAGCTATTAATCGGAGATTCGCTTTTGTAGCATGCTGAAAATATGAATCTCATGTGAAATGAATCGTTTCATACTGATGTTCACTTTATTCACCCCGCGTTATCTGTATTGATTACTAAGTAACCGTTCATTCTCATCAGTTACTGTTACTATGTTTCCCCAGCACATTAAACAAAAGTTGATCCAAATATATGTTAGGTGAGAGCAATAACTTACGCTTAAATGAGCAAAACTGGATTCATTGAACTTAGTTATTTCAAGCGTGAATCCTTATTTTGTCACGGCCGGGGGCAGTGTCTGCGGCGACCCTACTCTGCCAATTCAAACGATTTTATCATCAATTACATAATTACCGAAGCAAACTCGGTAGGTTTACCTCTCTCAACCCTCTTATTTCCCTCACTACCGCGATGCATTTAAACTTCAAAGAAACGTGTTACATCAAGTAGAAACGGGGCCCCTGTAATTAAATAGTTCATCGGCTTACAAATGGTCGATCTTCATGGAGCGGATGATTGCTTAACTCACTATTAAGGGCGACTCTTTTTCGTCTTTTGTGAGTCGAATCATTCATCGCCTGGGTCGTGAGGCCCACGGATGGTATGGGCGGGAAACAAAGGAAGAATTTGCAACTTTTAAAACGTGCCCGTTCATCCCCCAAAGCACGCCCAAAGTCCTTCTTCGGACCGAATAAATGCCCCATCTTCCGATCCAACACACCACTCTCATCTCCCGTCATATCAGCCCAACCCACCGTCCCACAGTCTGGTGTGCTTTACCTTTGGCCTTTTTCAAGCCCTTCCCTCCACTGACACCTTCGGCTCCCTTTCGACTTCTCACCAGTTTCCAATGCCCTTTGTCCGTCTCGTTCGAACGTTCTCGTCGTTCCGGGGCTACCCCAGCGCCATGACATTCGGGATTCGTTAATTTTTTCCATTAATTCTCCTTAATTCGGTTCAGGTTTTTCGGTGTATCCGTTTTTTGGGGTCGTGGTTAATGGGATACATAAATGGAGGTCCATGCTCTGACAGTGTCTTACTCACGGTTTTACAGCCACCAATGCGAATCTCCCTGTATTCCAATATTGTTAGTCACCTATTATGTTGTAATCATTAGCGCGTGGGTGAATTTTCATGCGCTAAAACCATAGATCCCTTTGCTATTTGTCGGAAAATGGTCTTGGGGAAATTAAAAGGTATATTAATCGAGTGCAATGCGAATATTGAAACTTTAATCACTCGGCTGTTGGCGGGTTGTAGTGCTAACGGCTTCAGACTGTCCCGGAAAGAGCAACTATCTGTTAGCGGAACGAGGGGCTTAAAAGTACTGCCAATATTCGAAAGCCATCTACATTCAACAATAATTATCCCTATTGTAAACAAATAGATAAATGAAAATCTTTAGGGAAACAAACATGATTCGCTGCTCTAAATTCAAGGTAGATATTTCTTAGAATGTGCAATAGGCTGTTAGTTAAATATGCATAATGGTTTTCATTCATGAAGACGTTCATTTATATATCGTACTTATTTAATCTGAGGAATTATCGCACTTCGAAAATAATACTTCTATTGCAAGAAAACTTGTTTTTGGGAAAGCTCTTGATATTAAAATAACTTAGATTTTTCTAAGTTATTAATGTGGCCGTTAAATTGAGAATGTTTCCGTGAAATTTAAACAAAATAATATAAATTTTAGCTCTTTTAATTAAAATATAATTCAAGTAATAAGATAAAGCCTTAGTTAAATTTAACTCAAAGAAACCATTCCATTCATCAATGCGTCATTTCATTCCATTTTCTACTTGTCTAAATTACGAATGTTATTTCACTTGAGATGAAGATAGAAGAAGTGTTGCATTATAGCCAAGGTTCATTCGTAAACATTCTTGCTGCCAAATTGGAGAATAGGATAGCGATAGACTAAAGTAGTTGCATTACGTGATCTATAGCGAATAATCTCCAAGGTTTCTGATAGCTTTAAAAGGCAAATGAAACTATCGGAACTAGAAATACATGCCCAGTTATATTCAAAACTTTGAAACGTCTTTTTGAAAGGGGCAGTGTGGATCAGCTCCCTTCATTACGATGACGCCCGAAAGTGATTTATGTTTCCATCTGATATCTTTCGACGCTGAAAGTTAGCAGACGGCTGAATATATAGACGTAGGTATTTCCGTGCTTTTGCTCAAATATCGATTCAATTGATCTTACATTTTCGAAGATATCCGAGGAACGATGCATGAAGGTTTAGCTCATTATCGAAGTTATAGCATTTTATATGAAACTGGATGTTGGACCAACCCCAATCTATGTAATATGATTGAAAATTCCTATGATTTGCTTATGACACGAAAATGCACTTCTGTGTTTGAGTCATCAACTCTACGGGCGTAATTTGTTATTTATACTAAAATAAATATAGAACTTTGCATGAGCTCTTTCATTCAACCTGATGGAACGGTATAATAATTATTCCTTTAAGCAATACTATTATTCTTTAGCTATGATCATAATCTCCAGCATATACCGTATATTTTTATATTATTCCTAATATTAAGTGGTAAAATTATTGCTAAAATATAATATAATGCAGCGCAATTTAAAGGAAAAATAAATATTAGAATCGTTCATACGTTTAGTTTCTGAAAATTTACGAAAATGTCGCTGATGTCCACCCATAGAAGGTACGAATGAAAGAAAGCGTCATTTGGAAAATCGTTAGAGGTGATTTTGCAAGTGAAGGAGTTCACTAGAGAAAAATTCGCTGCCGCTTAGTGGAACAAATTCACGCGCCCTTGCCTACAAAACCTCCCAAGCGGCATGTGTATATGTTCTGGCAAGATAGCCCAATGAATAGAGGAACCAACCAGAAATTGGGAGACCTAGGTTCGAGTCTCGATTCCGCCATTTGAAATTCGGGTCATTTGAAAGTATTACCATACTTAAAATGCAGATCAGATCCAGTGAAGTTGTAGCACTGCGCATCTCCTTTCCCCTACAATGATAATTAAAATGGGTTGAGTTCTTTGTAGTTCTAATTAGATTTGAAATGCATTATGCAGCAGAATCTCCGTTATGTAAATGAGGATCAATATTTGGCTATTAGATATTTCACCACAGTTCCTTTCGGCGGAAAGGAAATTGCGATCGCTCGTTTCTTAGTTTTTCGGTTCAATAACGATTCGATTCAAATGCCATAGGTGATTCAATGATCTTCCGTGCAGAGAAAAGCGACATGTTCCCAATGGAGGCGGAGTATACATTTTTTCGCATCTAACGTTCCCGAAGAAAAAGTTTCCTTACTTCACTACCACGGTATCAAATTCTATCCGCTGTGAACCTTACAGAAAATTTCACTCTGAAGAATTCCGCTATTTTCATTCCCCATTCTAAATAATTTCCTAATATTGTTACTATGGCACAGTACCAAGTCCTCGCTTGAGAATGTTTACGTGGATTTTCTCCCGAAAAACGCCGTTTTTTGGACAAGGTTGGGGATAGAGGAATAAGAAAAGTATCTGGCGGAGCCATTTTGAATATGGATTTCCAATGAAGGGTCCCGGAATACATGGTAGGGGAGTGGTTCCAATGAGTAGGACGAGGATGGAGTGTAAGGGGGGAGGGATTAGTGCGATTTCGGTGCCTCCCCACACTCCCACATTATGGATATGCACGCCACGAACTAGGAAATGACTGCCATCGGTGAAATCCCAATTTGCCTGCCATTTCATTGCCGACGTCGCCCCCTGCGACGCCTAATCGGATACAAACCCCTACGCTCTCGAAAGACATTCGATTTTGTAGTGAGAGGTGAGAGCAGAGATCCTATCTAAAGATTTCGATAATGGCCCCACACACTTAATTCTGTTATCTTGTAGAAAGTATAATTTACCGCTGGGCTCTGTTACCTGACGCTCTCGGCCACATTAATTATTTCGCCTCCTCTCGCGTTAATTCTTTGCCACTGTTGGCCATTTTCTCAAAGTTATAATTGAATGAGCCATTTTGAGAACTTCCACGATGCAGGCAAATAACATCTTCACTCTATTGAGACTGGAAGGTCTCCACTTTCATCTAAATCATCGTCTCTGTTAACGAATCCCGCAAATATAGACTAGTTTGATCGGAGACAGAAAAAATCAAAAAAATTGTAGGTTTATAAGCCTAAGTAAATACTTAAAAGAAAGGATACCTGGAAGGAAAACACCTACAAAAAAGGAAGTGTAAGAAACCTCAGTAAACGTACTGATTGGATTGAATAAACAAAAAACCGATTAAATGTGTGAAATAGCATTTGCAATTAATTACGTACAATAAAAAAATGCTGGAGTTGCAATAGGGAAACATCGATATGTTGTAACTTAAATCTATCATTAGTCTGGGGTATCAGATAAATGGAAGTTGTAGCAGTGTTAACATAGTCGTAATTTACAGCGTACATATTCATTTAGCGTAAATAAATATGCAAACGTTGCAGAATTCTGCATGTGAACGTGTATTGCAGGATCCTGTACCTGTAATACTGTACCTGAAATGTACCGACATTCGGAATCATGGAATGTCCATAGATTGGCCCATTTTTTATTCTTTAAGTTATGTAATCTTAATAGAAAGAACACATCGTTAATTCTAAAGCAGATTTTTGTTAGAGGTTTGCAAAAAAATCTTTAAGTCGTATATCGGCAGGTGGAACTCGCGTTCGGGGGCAAATGGGAAATTCCGGATTACCGATTTCTGAGAATCATCCTATGCGCATTTCGGAAACAAAGCTTCCATTCTTACGGGTTCCACAATTGGAAATGAGTAGGAGAGGTGAATGGTCGGGCTTTCAACTTTTCTGAAGCTGTAGGAGGATAAGTGGGTGGGATTTTCTGTTACGACGTCTGAAAGGAGGGTGATGGCTCCTTCCTTCTTTTCTGAGAGCGGTTAAGGAATAGCTATAGAAAGGAATTCGGTAACGGATCCAAGTCGTTATTCATTAGCCGGCTTCTTTTTAGGTGAATGAAAATGCTTTCGTGATACTTTCATCTGGTGTGGAGTTTTTCTGTACGGACTTCTCTAACTTTAAGTTATCTAAATTAATTCTGTGATTGTGTTGTTGCATGAGATGTTCAACGCTTGATTTGTTTATCTGATTGTTTCTGAAATGAGTATTTTGAACCCGGTCCCAAATTTTCTTTACTTTGCCCGATGTAGACTTTATCATAGTCTTGACATGTCCGGATTTGTATATTGATGTGGTGTTATATTTTGGAATATGGAGGATGTTGAATAATTTGTTCTTCTTAACGAATACTGGGGTTGGGTGAAATTTTGAGAAAATAGGCTTCCATTTATCGCTTTTCCCTGGGGCATGGCGTAATTTTATGAAGTTAGGTTTTTTGTTTCGAGTTTAAATTAGGTTTTTGTATTGTTTTACTTGGAGCTTCTGTTTGTGTTTCCTCAGAATGTGATTCATAATTGATATGCCGTATCCATTTTGTCGGGCGACATTTCTGATGTGGGTTAATTCTTTGTTGAATTCTAGTAGTAGTAGTAGTAGTAGTAGTAGTAGTATTGTTAAAAGTGCTTCAACTGCTTTGGTCATTTCGCACGTAGACCCCCATCGGGAATCGAACCCGGGACCGCTTTCGCCGAAGTCGAATGCGTTGCCCACTTGGCTTTCCGGGAGCCCTTGTTGAATTCTTTTTGTGATAATGGTATTTTGAGCAGTCTCTTTATCATGGAGTGGAANATTGAGTTATTATGGTCTTACGACGGACACTTTCCGGCTTAGAAAGAAGAAATATATACGATAACAGATATATATTTACATTAAATTAAGCTCCGTCATGCTTGACGGGGCCGTTTACTGGTTATGTATATAAAAAGCAAACTGTCTGTCCGTCCGTATATTTGCCCCCCTCTCTATCTCATAAATGGCTTGATGTAGAGATATGAAACACATTGTATTATGTGTCTACGAGGTTGAAAGCCTCGCTTATCTATTCTCATCTCTCAAAAGGCTCGGGTTTGTACCGGGGACCTGTTTCCTTAAGAAATGCGCGTACATTTCGTTTCATATCTTGCAGACTAAGTTTCTTTCACAAAATTAAATTAGAAATTATGCTCCTACGAAATGTTAATAAAGGTAAAGGATGGAAACGAATGATAGATCCTTATTTCCGTCGTGCAATATTGATATAGGTTAGAAATTGCAAAAATGTTAAGAATATATACGGAACATTTGTAATACTTTGAATAAATAAACACCTCATCCCCTTGACGACCAAGGCGAATGTTGAATTCGAACTCATGCATTAACCCATACAAATACACGGAGATTGTATGTCCATACAGAATGGTAGGAACTAACGATCGATTTAATTTAGCGGGAGCAATGTTCTGAGATTCCAACGTATGCAAAATAGGATGCACATATTGCAGGAGCAAACATTCGTCCATTTAGGAGTGTTTCTAAATAAACCCGATGTACCAAATGTAATTTCTTTATTGGTTCGTCGCGATCAATATGAGGAAGACATATCATGAAAAACTTTAAAATCTGCGTACATTTTAAAAGAAAAGTTTCTAAATTTTAGTATGTTAGAGGTATGTTCTACGGTTATTATTTTCTTTTCTGCTGTTTTATTTTTGTCAGAACATAATTGCTTTCGTACGATTTCATTTTTCACTGTAACATCGAGTGGAAAATGGTAGCGAAATGCTAAATAAAATGGCACTCCCACGAGCTACGGAACCAAAGAGAGATATATTTTTTGGCACTGTTAATTAGAAAGCTTGCCACTGAGAGTATGGTAAATGTTTGAACGGGTCCAGTGCTCTTCAGTTTGATACAAAGGTGAAGCGAGCCCAATTTCCTTTAATGTATCCAAAATTGAATTTCTTCGCCATAAATTTCTGCTTTAGTAGAGTATGAATTAAATTAAATAATTTTTGAACATAAATTCCGTTTTCGAACCTTCCATACAGTTCTTGTCCTAAATATATTCTTGCTTCATGTGAATAAATAATCAACGTCTTTATGTTGGCGAAATTGAGAATATAAAATCTCTTCTTCCGTTTAAACAACCCTCAATGTAACTTTAATCTAATTGATAAACAATACTAAAAATTAATTATATTAAAATGAAAAGGAAAAATATTCATGGGTTAAGGAAAACCTAAGTGAATCACAGAAGGAAAACGCCTACAAAGAAAAGGCGGTTGAAAAACTTATACAAACCTATTGATAGTAATGATTAAAAAAGGGTAACGCAAATCCTTTTATGACTTGGAAATGAAAAGTTGGTCAAGCATAAATAAAGGAAAATACAAATATTAAACACTACAAATAGTGGACAGTAACAGAAAAGAAAATAAAATATTACGACAGTACATTGACATTTTTAATGAAATGTCGAGGAAACGCAGAGAAAATTAAAAACAATAGAATAGTGTGTGCTGCAAGAATAATTAGTATTTACATTTTTATAGTTATTACGATTACCTAAGAGTTCACTATATCAATAGTTCAAAATTTAAAATACCAGACACACATCCAAAAATTATGAAGGAAAATTACACTATAACAGGTATTTAAAAATAAACAGTTCAAAATTACGTAAGAAAAAGGTGGATATAACAATCGTTTTATAGTTAAAATAGGGAATATAAAGTTATACCATGTGAATGAGAAGAAATGTTTGTAAATCCATTAGCCACCAAAACCTAGAATTTTTAAATTCAGAAAAATAGGGATGAAATTCTTCACTGAGAACTCATTTATTCTACAAAAGGGATAACACATTGAGAGCTCCGAATAGCTTTGAATTTCATTCTATAATTAGGGGTTTGTAGAAGATAGAAAATAATATATCTTTCATTTTCTTGAGTCCATTTCTAATTCAAGAGTGCGTGATAATGAATACTACGGAGATATTAATGATATTGAGTAATGAGATTCGTTTGGCCATTCCTTATTGTACGCCTTTTGTGGCAGTCATTACCATTGCTTGTCAGTGAGGAGAAGATGGCAGTTTATCATATGTTAACTCCTATTCCCTCTCCAAAGCTAATCTATACCTAATGGTGGGGGAATGAGGTCCCAAAAGGCTTTTGAACTGATAGCGTGAAGTGCATGAATCAGCTCTATATATACAAAAACCAAGAATGGAGCATCAACAATGTTATTAATTTATTTTTACGGAGATAAAGTTTACAAAATTAGATGCTCTTAAATAGCGTACGGTCTAAAATAATAGAAGCATCATTCGAAAACCTCTCATACAAAGAGTCAAAAATTGCTGAGCTTTGCTGCGATACGTAAAACGTTCCTTTTTAAACGTTTTGAGATAATGTAGGCCTATTTAAATAAAATGCGTGTAAAGGTATTTTATGCAAAAGGAATATACTTATCGATTAGAGCTATTAATCGGAGATTCGCTTTTGTAGCATGCTGAAAATATGAATCTCATGTGAAATGAATCGTTTCATACTGATGTTCACTTTATTCACCCCGCGTTATCTGTATTGATTACTAAGTAACCGTTCATTCTCATCAGTTACTGTTACTATGTTTCCCCAGCACATTAAACAAAAGTTGATCCAAATATATGTTAGGTGAGAGCAATAACTTACGCTTAAATGAGCAAAACTGGATTCATTGAACTTAGTTATTTCAAGCGTGAATCCTTATTTTGTCACGGCCGGGGGCAGTGTCTGCGGCGACCCTACTCTGCCAATTCAAACGATTTTATCATCAATTACATAATTACCGAAGCAAACTCGGTAGGTTTACCTCTCTCAACCCTCTTATTTCCCTCACTACCGCGATGCATTTAAACTTCAAAGAAACGTGTTACATCAAGTAGAAACGGGGCCCCTGTAATTAAATAGTTCATCGGCTTACAAATGGTCGATCTTCATGGAGCGGATGATTGCTTAACTCACTATTAAGGGCGACTCTTTTTCGTCTTTTGTGAGTCGAATCATTCATCGCCTGGGTCGTGAGGCCCACGGATGGTATGGGCGGGAAACAAAGGAAGAATTTGCAACTTTTAAAACGTGCCCGTTCATCCCCCAAAGCACGCCCAAAGTCCTTCTTCGGACCGAATAAATGCCCCATCTTCCGATCCAACACACCACTCTCATCTCCCGTCATATCAGCCCAACCCACCGTCCCACAGTCTGGTGTGCTTTACCTTTGGCCTTTTTCAAGCCCTTCCCTCCACTGACACCTTCGGCTCCCTTTCGACTTCTCACCAGTTTCCAATGCCCTTTGTCCGTCTCGTTCGAACGTTCTCGTCGTTCCGGGGCTACCCCAGCGCCATGACATTCGGGATTCGTTAATTTTTTCCATTAATTCTCCTTAATTCGGTTCAGGTTTTTCGGTGTATCCGTTTTTTGGGGTCGTGGTTAATGGGATACATAAATGGAGGTCCATGCTCTGACAGTGTCTTACTCACGGTTTTACAGCCACCAATGCGAATCTCCCTGTATTCCAATATTGTTAGTCACCTATTATGTTGTAATCATTAGCGCGTGGGTGAATTTTCATGCGCTAAAACCATAGATCCCTTTGCTATTTGTCGGAAAATGGTCTTGGGGAAATTAAAAGGTATATTAATCGAGTGCAATGCGAATATTGAAACTTTAATCACTCGGCTGTTGGCGGGTTGTAGTGCTAACGGCTTCAGACTGTCCCGGAAAGAGCAACTATCTGTTAGCGGAACGAGGGGCTTAAAAGTACTGCCAATATTCGAAAGCCATCTACATTCAACAATAATTATCCCTATTGTAAACAAATAGATAAATGAAAATCTTTAGGGAAACAAACATGATTCGCTGCTCTAAATTCAAGGTAGATATTTCTTAGAATGTGCAATAGGCTGTTAGTTAAATATGCATAATGGTTTTCATTCATGAAGACGTTCATTTATATATCGTACTTATTTAATCTGAGGAATTATCGCACTTCGAAAATAATACTTCTATTGCAAGAAAACTTGTTTTTGGGAAAGCTCTTGATATTAAAATAACTTAGATTTTTCTAAGTTATTAATGTGGCCGTTAAATTGAGAATGTTTCCGTGAAATTTAAACAAAATAATATAAATTTTAGCTCTTTTAATTAAAATATAATTCAAGTAATAAGATAAAGCCTTAGTTAAATTTAACTCAAAGAAACCATTCCATTCATCAATGCGTCATTTCATTCCATTTTCTACTTGTCTAAATTACGAATGTTATTTCACTTGAGATGAAGATAGAAGAAGTGTTGCATTATAGCCAAGGTTCATTCGTAAACATTCTTGCTGCCAAATTGGAGAATAGGATAGCGATAGACTAAAGTAGTTGCATTACGTGATCTATAGCGAATAATCTCCAAGGTTTCTGATAGCTTTAAAAGGCAAATGAAACTATCGGAACTAGAAATACATGCCCAG
>KZ308256.1:769524-802488 GCA_000376725.2 Ladona fulva
ACCAATTTTCCCATTTTTATTCTAAAATGATTATGATTTTAATACAATGATGAAGATGACTACTTTTACTTGAGATATTGCCATTTTGACTTTTGTAGGTTGGAAATTAACGTATAAATGACAAATTTTTCCTCGAGATTGATAAGCAACGTGATCAGTATTTTAAGTATTTCTTGATACTATTAGAAGTACTGGATGCGACATTTTAGAAGGGAATGAATGCAAGAATGTCATAGCAATTCTGTGTAATGATAGTTATCATAACTTGGTGGGATACCTTTTCTCATCAAACCAATTCATTCGCTGAATTAAATAAATGAGGACATTTTCCATGTTATATTCATTTGGCGTAATTAGCAAGTCTGAGAAAAACTATTTCAGTACGGTCCCTTGTTCTAGTAAGTGACCAAAAGGTCGTATGTTCCCCATCTCTCGCTTGGTAGAATCAAATCCAATTTAAACGACGAAGCCATACATTCAACCACGCATGACTGTAATTCTCGAGAATTTATCCGCTAAATGCAGTCCTAATTTAATCGAGAAATTAGCGATAAAGTCAGAAATATTCGTTGAGAAGTAACCGGGGATGCGAAGACAGAGAAACTATACTAACAGTGGACACACGAATTCAAAATGTTTCAATATTTGATTTTCTCCTCTCAAATGACAGTAACTTTATAGACAGATTATAGTATCTCATTCACAAATAAGGGTATAATTACCAAAGTTGATTTTTTTAAAATCCATCGTATCATAAGAATTGAAATAACGGCGAGATGACGACATAACCACTAGTGAGCAATTTCCAGCAGTGGTATTTATATCAGTGAAACCTGAATTTTACTGATAACAAGAAATGGAAGGATGACCTAATACCACGTTCCAAAAATGCTGCAGCAAACACCCACTGCCTTCTGGGTTACATACACCATACTTGGAGTTTTCTTCGCTTTAGACAGCTTGTGAGAATCACTTGGAAAGTTTAGCTCAGTAACACTTGAAAAGTATGACATAAAACATCACATTCACTAGGTAAACGCTCGAAGATTGTGAAAATGAAAGCAAAAATTTTTGGTTGATTCAGTCAGGAATAATGGGAAATGATTTCGAGCAATTTCATTCAAACGTCAAACATTGTGATATCTAATTTACTGTCAAGTTATGAATGATCTTCAAGATAGAAAGGACATTTAGGGAAACGAAATATATTCCATTTCATATATTAACCGGATCCGAAGCATCGAGGCCTCGCATTATACAACTTGACTGGAGTTGAAGATAATGTAATTTTGAAGACAAAGAGAGGGCATGAAAACACTCGTTGATGTTGGTTTCAAGAGAGCCCCTCTGCCTCACTTGCATACACTATTGGATCTTATCAAGTGAAAGTGATGGAACGTGAGAAATACATTTAATAAATACATAAATTGGACGTGATAAGTCACGAAACAATTATTTGTTAGCAAATAGGTTATCATTGGATTACAATGGACTATTTTACCAGCTTAACATAGAATGTAATTAAAATCAGTAATTTTCTTGCGCTAATTCTACAACAATAAAGGAGTTATTTACGTAAGAATTCATTTCTATTACGAAACTGAGTAAAAGTGAGCCTAGGTAAAGCAAACAAATACACATCATCGGTGGATGTAACTCTGAATAGAAGTCAGAATTACTTCAATAATTTCGTGTCAACAAGAGATACTTCGCAAAGAACATTCCTCAGTGATTAGTCTGGAGAAGCAAGAAACGAAACTAAGCGAATAATGACGTTCCCGAGAATGCAGGCTTAAAATTGTTCTAAAGAAAACATATTAATTTTGAAAGATAATTATACTTCCTAGCTCTAATTAGCGACGAGGTAATATAATAGCATTATTATTATTATCATCATACTAGTCTCATAGATCTGGCCACGTTAATTAAAACCCAATTCTTTTAATTAGGAAATTACGCCGCATTATACGGTTCTGGGGACAACAGCGAAGCTGGAATGAGACCCTTTCTAAAATTAATATCCAAGGATTTCATTTTTTTCGCTGGAATCTCTCGGAATACAAACGTAGTTATGCTAAAAAAGGAACATTTCGAGGAACTTGCCAACAACCAAACGTTGGAAGATAAGAGCCGCCTACAGCACGACTCCAAACTTAACGCCGAAAAAAAGCGCGCCTCGCGAAGAGCACGGGAACGAAGCGTGGCGGGAAGGAAATATGTACTTGAACACCAGAATACGAAAGAGTCACGCTGCCAGGAGTGCTGAGCCTGACAGCCATAAACATGGGAAACTTCCTGCGGGAACGGAGTGAAAGCCCGGGCTCATTCGCGGAATTCGGCCTGCAATTTATAGAAAAACAAGCCGAACACGGAAATAAAAAAGGGCAAAAATCGAACCCCTCGCGATGCTTTACGGCACCACAAAGTAAACAAGGGGGGCTGAAAAAGGTTCCCCCGGATATCACCCGGTAATTTGGCACTTTATGGACCCTCTTCTGCAGTTGAAAGAGACGCATTAGGACGTTACATGCAACAGGTTTTCCTACGCATTACATCACGAAATAGTTGCGTGGGTACATCGATATACTAGACGGTGAAGGGGCAATATTTTTATATCACACACAAGGGCGGTACATTCAAACAGAAAACCTTACGTAAATGCTACACTTTGCGTGCGATTTGACTAATTCTTTGCCATATTTATGCGAAAATAAGGTAGTAATGCAGTGTGAGAGGTAAAATAAACATTATGAATACAAAATGGATTAATGAGGACAAAGCGAATAAATAAAACGACAGATATAAGTATTAAAATTTATCAGGGATATTAAAGAAGATATAGATTTATAGCGGAATATTAAAGAAGTGCAACAAAAGGTTTTTGCCAAATTCGCGGCAAAACATTGATCCATTGATCATATGACTGCTGGCAAAAATCAAAACAAACTCAGAAATCTTCCACCATCTCCCCAGCGCCACCAATTGTACTCCACGGAAAAGTCAATCCCACCACACAAAACCTGCGCACCATCGCTCCTGGTCCTCGGATCACCTGACCCTAACTCAATATCCCAAAAACCGACTTGGAGCCGACCGCCGAGCACGGTCAAAACATCGAATCACCTTACTTAACACGCCCCCAAACAGATCACGTCCAAACTTCACCCTCAGCGACCCCTCAACACCCCATCGTGACTTGTATCGGATAAACCGCTTCCATCCAAGATACACCAAAACAGATTTTATCCAAATTACACCACCACACCCGAAAACTTCGCTTACCAACAGTAGTCGACCTCTAACCACCATGCGGGGCGGGTGCCCCCCTTTCGCACCGGCCCTATCTCCTGCACACCCGCCCCCCCGGCCTCCGCCCCGGGGCCGGCTCCCTTGCTGCTGGGGCACCTTGCTGCAGTGTAGGGCCGCAACAAGCCGGATACCGCACCACCCCCTCGGGTAGCACCTCGCCCTCCTCACATCGAGATCGGTGAGGCGGGCAACAGATGGTGGAGTGCCCGCCTGGACGCGCTCCTACTCGCACCAGAGGCGAGATCACACTGACCCTACTACGCAAGTGTGACCCGCGGGAGGGGGCGAGGATGTAGGGGGGCGCAGGGAGGGGCGTTCACCAGACCTCCCGGCGAGGCAGCCCGCTTCTACCGCCTGCCGGAATCAATACCACCAAGGCTCTGCTCGGGACGGTCCGGTTACGAACGGGGGAGGATTCCAACCTCCCCCTCCCTCGCACACCGGATTTCTGCCACCCACGCCATCCTTATCTCGTGCTCTTCGCTGCCCCGAAGGACACTGATTAAGACGGCGGTTGGCAGTTTCCCTACCATTATGACGGATGCCGAGACATTTTATCGAATTCTCGGCGTCCCTGCGAATTCTTCAGCGCCCATTAAATCTTTAAAATTTCTCAAGGCGGGAATATTAATCTCATTAGAGAGAATCATACGGAGGTGACGATGGCCCAAGAACCACGGTCCACCCTCATTATTTTCTTAGGAGCGACGAAAGTCCAAAATAACTTTGAATAAAGATAACTAGGTTGCTTGTTCACTAGATATCCAGTTAACTAGGATCCCACATTCAAGTCTTAATCGAATACAGAAATAGGTAAGGCGACAGAAAACAGATTAAAACGCTATGAGCAGGCTATCACTAATTACCTCAAACTCCATCTATAATATCCTATCCAAACATTACGACAAATCGTTGATTCATCAATTCATAACCAAGAAATGGAAAGTAAAAGCGTATTTGAGTCAAGGATGCCCGTGCAAACCTCTTTTAATGAACACATCTAATCCATAGTCACATGATTTCCAAATTTTATCCCTTCACTAATCAGCACCATCGCGGATTAAAGTAGTATTTGAGGAGCTTCTATGAATTCTTTAATGAAGTTAAAAGATATTGGATTTTTATGGGAAAAGAATGGGTGAACCATACACTACGAAAGGAAAGGATGCTGAGTGACGGAGCTAAAAGGAAGAGTAGGGGAAATCGTTGAGAGAGGAAGAACTATTGATGAAACTGACGGAAGGAAAAACGGTCCGAATGAGACGCGAAGGGAGGTCGAGGAGATACAATTTATACTCCCGTACCGAGTCCTCCCTAAAATACGATGCTGCGTAGAAGCAATAATAATAATAACTTCTATGGAAACAGGACCCCAATCACATCCATTTCAATAATTATCATTATTATTCAAAAACACACAAACATTCTCTAACCAGAAAAATCTGATTGGCTAGGACTCAAACCCAGGACCATGAGGTTGGAATGCTAACCAATCTGCCATTGAGGTCTGTGTAGGTAATTTTGCTCTTAATGGTTTTGGTGATAATTATATTTAGTTAGAAAAATAGTAGTAGTATTGTTAAAAGTGCTTTGACAACTTTGGTCATTTAGCATGTGAGCCCCCATCGGGAATCGAACCCGGGACCGCTTTCGCCGAAGTCGAATGCGTTGCCCACTTGGCTTTCCGGGAGCCCTTGTTGAATTCTTTTTGTGATAATGGTATTTTGAGCAGTCTCTTTATCATGGAGTGGAAGGGGCTATTTTGTGTTATGTTTGATGTTTTATGCCTCATAGGATGTAAATGCCTGTGTGTGTAGATTTACGGTAAATACTAAATTTTAGTTTAAATTTTTTGTTTTAAATTTTTAAATCGAGTTCTTAGAAATCGCCAGCAGTACTTTCAGTTGTGTCGAAATGGAAAACATGTCGCCTACGTATAAGAACAAAACTTTTGGAAAATAATGGAAGTTTCCTTTGCAATGTTTTCAAAATAAGTCATGAATAAGTTGGAGAGGAGCTGAGATGGACAATTCCCCACTGCGATCCCGTTAATTTGTTTATAAGAGTTTCTTTCGATTTGGAAGAAGTTTAGGTACATGCATATTTTGTTAAGAGAATATGTTCTTTGATTAATTCTGGGGAGAGGTTTTGTTCTCTTAAACATTATTTAAGGAATTAATTGGTGATGTCCGAGTGGATGCTGGGAAAAAGAGAGTTAACATCGAAGGAATCTGGGATGTGGAGTTCATGTACAGACATGATATATAGAGGGTCTATTAGATGATTGTTTTTAACGTTAGATTGCTGGTTAAGAGACTATTGTTTGAATTGTTGATTCAGCCTTTTGATAAATTATAAGTGGGAGAGTTGATGGAACATATGATCAGTCTGAAGAGGATATCTTTCTTGTGTATTTTAGGAAGGCAGTACATCTTAGGTATCGTTGGGCCTCTCTTGATTCTTGAGAATCGTCTCGTTGGATATCACATTATTTCTATCGTTTTAGTACTCTGGGCTACATTTCCTTAATTATTAATAAGTTTATAAACATTATAAAAGATTTCAAACTTGAGGAAATTCCACAACCAAACATTATCGGATTTAGAATGCCATAGACCCAGATGCTAACGCCATTCGGAAGCACCCTTTAAGAAAATGGAAAAAAAAACAATTTATTCATAAATTCACGGAAATGCATATTACAGAAATTTTAATTATGGTAACTTATTAAAAATTAAGAGTTAGTAAATTTTGAACAAATAAATAATAAATTACGTTTTTAATCTGGCGATATTAAGAGTAATAAGTCACCTTTTATATTTTATATATGATGACTGGTAATGATTATTATTTATATCAATAGCAATCACTAGAATTGTTATTAGCAGGCGTGACTTCGTGGAAAGCCATTTCAGAAGGATACACTTGGTAAATTTTCCACACAGTATTTATAGATGTATCTATAAATGTATCTAGACTGTATCTATAAATACTGTGTGGAAAATTTACCAAGTGTATCCTTCTGACTAGTAATTGTAGTTGTGCTTGAAATTTAACATACAGAGGTCTGAGTTACATTACTTATGACATAATGTTTCTTGTTAAAATATCCATTGAGCTACTCTCTTGAACGAGACCCTGGCTATATCCGCCCCTACATGCACCGTAGGGATAAAATTATTCATCCGAAGAAAATAACCGATTCCTAAGATATTTTAATTGCCTGAAATCGGGAGACAAGTGCCGAATTTTGAAAAATTTCTGTTTGCGATTTTTGGTTCGCTTTGGGCCGATTGTTGAAAAAGAGGTCTAGTTTTCAATGAGTAGTAATTATACTTGCCTCTGGTTGTCTGGCCTCTCAAAGGGATTTTAATAGCGGATGTTGTTAGAGATGAGAGTGATTAATCCCTTTTTAATGATTCCAGTTTTCTATTGCGATAGATTTAATGACGACAATGCCTCGTCGAATATTTAATGCACATACGTCATTACTTCTCCCGGAAAGCAGCCGTTTGGAGAGTCGAAAGTCAATTTCATGCGGGATTCATTCATTCACTGAAGGTTAAGCCTTGTCGTTGCAGCCACAATCTCCGATCGATTCTCAGCCACCCTCTTCATTTTATTGTATGCACCTCATTTCCATTATCAAAACTTTCAAACAAGATGTTGTTGGTCAGATTCTCTGTTTTCACTAATGATTTTTCCTTCCAATATGTTTTGTAATGGAAGATTTGTGCTGGAATATCCCATATGATTACCCTTTTCTTTTTCCCAAATGATTTTTAACAATTCTCTTTCATACTGAACTTCGTTTAGCACTTGATCAGTCGTTTTCTTATCGATCCACCTAGCTTTTATCACTCTCCTCCAAAACTGCCCTTCCGCCGCTTGTTTACCAGTTTCATTATTTTTTAATGTTCTTGTATCGCATCCATACGTTACCACACTCCGAGCAAAACTTTTCAGAAATTTCTTCCTAGTCTCCGTATCAATGTTATTACTTACTACGTGATTTTCCTCCTTTGAAATTCTTTTTTTGCTGAAACTATCCTTCTCTTGACTTCTGAGGAGTATCTGTTATCTTCCTCGATTATACTATCCAAGAAGCAGAACTCTGTTACTTCCTCAACCCTCATTCCTCCTGATCGTATCTTGGTTTTTTACCACTTTCCTCCTTTTCTACCTCCATGTTTATTAATCCGTGTTTATTTCATGCCAATTTTTTATAATATATATGTAGAATTCTAAGAATTTGACTTAGCTCTTTCTCAGAATTTGTTAGTAAAGCTGTATCGTCTGCAAATCGAATCGATTCTATTTTTTTGCCGTAAATATTCCTACTTTTTTTCTTACGTTTTCTTTGTCTGCTTCTTCTATGTTAGGTGATTTTGGGAAACATTCACGGACACCTCTTTCTACTTTTTCTTTCTCCTCGTTGCCACTAACCACTATTTCTGTCCTTGGCTTACGCAGAGGTTTAAATCATTTTATTCTTTTTCGATGTTTTTCGGTTAATTTCTAGTGCCACTTTGGTGCAATTCTAGTATTGCCTTTTCCTAATATAAGACCATATTGATCATTATCTAAGCTGTGGTAAATTTCATTTTTATACTATCTTTTATTACGATCAATAAAATGTTTGAATTATGGGGCAAGAGAGCTATTTTTCTGTTATCCATTCAATTCTTTGCATTGCTTTCTTGGAATAGTAATAATTCTTTTTTCTTTTTAATCAGCTGGTATTATTCCTCCTTCTTAGTACTTAGAAATAGCAATGTAAAGACTATTATTTATCGCGTCATCACTATTTGAAGGAGTTCTGCTGTAATGCCATTCACCCCAGTTGTTCTGTATAACTTTAATCTATTTAGAGAATTGTGGAAACCGGCTCCTGTTACAGGTAGCCCTTTCCTATCAGCGTCGATTAAATTTTCCTCCTCATAATTCTCTTGTCTTTTAAATATCCTCATCATCGTGTAAGGCTTTAATGTATTATCTCTATTCATTCACCTCCTCTTACTCTAATAACAATTTCCCCTACCTGTAATTCCCTAGGTTGTTTTTAGTTTTCAGGTTATTTTTACCCCTTATGAAGGATAGTCTTATCAATATCAAATATATTACGGAAGATGAAATGTCGCTTTATATAAGTGCCACAGGTTAATCCTCACGTTCCAAAGTAATAACTTTTACGAACGGATTTTGAGGCATCTGGTACAGGCGAAGTTGATCAAGACATATACAAATTCACATCACTTATATGATTCGGCGAATTTTAGCGAAAAACGCGAAAGAAGAAAAGTTTGCATGCACTTATTGTCCATATCTATTAGCAAGTGAACTGTTTCCATTGATATATTTCACGCGAGCTTTTCGGATTGACCCGCTATTTTCAAATTTATTTTCTCCCGTAGTGCCATGAGAAAATGTGTGTTATTAACAATACATGAAGGAAGGGTACAATATACCCCTTCGAATATATTTTATAAGCTCTCTGGTGGTTAATTAATTAGGTTTCAGGTCAGTCAGTTGTTCTCTTACAAAACTATTCCGTCTACTGGGAATATATAGAAGAGAGATTATAAGAATTGAAGAGGAAATACGTAAAGAAAAGCGGTATTGCTTCATCAGAAGTCAATTTGAAATACTCGAGTATATTGTGCAGTCCTTCATTTTCTCGGTCGGTTTAATAGCTTATATTAATTAATATGATTTAGCTAAAAAAATTCGTTATATCTGCCTTGGTTGCAGAACAACTGGAGACTTAATCGATTCGAAATAAATGTAGAATGATATGCACCATGAACAATTAGGATACGTCATTACATAAGAGGTTATTCTTCTAAAAATCCTCCATATAAATTACTTACTTCCGCTTTGAGCATTCTTTTCATGAGCTTGCCTGTACACAGTATTTTAAAAGACTTATCAGTCCTCAACTATTAGGGTAGAAAGGTTCTGAGTTTAGAGGTTCGGTAGTTTTCCAAGTTAAAAATCCTCACTTACGGAATAATAATAAGATTCCCCACGTAATGTCTTTCTTAATGTTTATTTCTTTATTTTTAAATTTATTTTCGTTTATTTCGAAACATTACCGGAATTGAGGTATTTATGAAAGAAATATTTGCATTTACACAATAATCAGCAAACATCATTGTGAAAAGATACGAAGAACAGGGAGAAAACGGACATCAAAAAAGTTTGTAAGGGCCAGTACTCGAACCCGGTTCTTTTACTTTTCGGGTTACTGCTTTAATCTGGGTTCGAGTCCCGATCTTGTCAAACTTTTTTCATATCAGTTTCTCTTTAGGAATATTCTTAGGCGCACACCTTAATATGCTTGAATTACCTTTACCCTTTTCCTTACAAAGAACAGGTTGATCAAAAACTACGTATTGATTGAAAGTCTAAAGAAGAGAGATGGATTCAGTATGAGTATGATGCGGCTCTTGGATCAATTACAAGGACCATACCGAATCTTGAAGCAGATCACGTGAATACATGTAAATAAT
Organism: Ladona fulva; assembly: GCA_000376725.2. NCBI lineage: Eukaryota > Metazoa > Arthropoda > Insecta > Odonata > Libellulidae > Ladona > Ladona fulva. The sequence continues at coordinate 779,346 of KZ308256.1, forward strand.
GTTTCTTAAGAGAGAAATTCTGCAGAAGCTTATTGATTGATATACTCAGAGTACCATAACGGTTTACCGGAAAAGTACTAATGCTCAAGAAATCAACGCCTTTGCTCATAACATATGACTGGTTATAAATAGCAATTGATGGGAAAGTAGAGTAATAATAATACATGTAATAATTTCAAATTTTTATTCTTTCCCTCGCGTTTTGTCATAGAAATGTAGTTTTAAGGCACTTTAATCCATTAAATGGCGGCAAAATAACACCCAAAATGAACATAATTTAGAGCGACGTTTGAAATTAGACTTCGAAGAAAAGGAACTTGACAAAGGATTTAATACTAAGCCATCCGAAACATTCTCTCTGATTAAAGATTTAGCTGATCCTCGCAAAACAACACTGTACATGTGTGAGAGAGGTATTTCCTTAATGGAAAGGGTGGCGGGGGATTGGATAGCGAAAGTGTGTGCTTCATGGATGCTATTGTCGGAGGGAACGAAAGCCACGGTTTTGGTCGGCGGTATTCTGAAGAGGGGCAGCCATTGATCCTATCCCTAACCAATCTGAGGATTTATTTGCCTCTTCCTTGTAAGTTTCCATTCCGACCGTAAAGCGATGAATTTTCATGGGTTCTCAGATTTCTGGTTTGTATTGGGGTTTTCTCTTCCTCCAGCCTTCCATCCACATTTGCCTGCAACTTCGCTCGCGAGGAAGGATGTAGGTTAAGGTCGGGTGAGGAATTATTTAACCAAAGATTCGGGAAAAAACCGTATGAATGTTCTGTGGAAAATATTCCCACTTCCTTACACTTCGGCCTTTTTGTATCTCCCATTGTTTTCCCTCCTTTAATCGCTTTGTAAATAAGCTCTTAGTTCCTTTCCCCGCGTCTCGCTTACCCCGCTTAACGTAACCTCGATATTATTTCCCGTCGCGACGCGGCTTTTGATTCGGTGCCTTTTATTCCACCTTCACGAGTCTTGCGGGAGTAATAATACTCTTCATTTAACAATAAGAACTCTGAGTCTCCACCGTGTTTGCGTGTTGGACCGATGTTCGGAATGCTCGCATAAAGGAAGAAGAGTAAACGGAGTTTTGGGGAAGAGAGGAAGAGTGGGTTTGGGAGAAGGCTGGCAGTCGGGATAGGGGCTTTAGGGTGGAGAGGGGCCAGCCGACTAGTATTGGACGGTGGCGTGCTTCCACCCAGCAACGAATTATTAATCAGCCGAGCCCCTGATTTGGAAGGTTTGCAGCATTACACTCGATTTGACTCAGCCCGATTGAATCCCCCAAAATCGATGCTGCCATAGCAGTCAGCACTTTAATCAATATTTCTCTAAGCTCCCAAACTTTGACTACGGTTTATGTCACCACGTATTAAAAATCGTCGCCACAATTAAGTCATTTCCTAAACAGCAGTATCTCCACTTAGGAAAGTAATTCGGTTCTAATCAATGATCGCACCTAGAAGAGTTCGTACATTAATACCCAATTTCCTTTTATATCATAGATGTCCAATCCGTGGCCCTCTAAATTATTCACACTGGATGACATTCAATTCTGAAAGTTTCATCGATCCGATTATTCATTCATTATTATTCAATATTACAGAAGGCAGAATTCGAGTGAAAAAAGAATATGGCAATATTTATGTATTCAGCGTTCTTATTTAATTCGTTCCTTATGATTTAAAAAATGTCTGTAATAAAGTTGGAATCTCTGTAAGTTTCTATTTAGTGGAGTTTGAAACTGGAGAGGCCAATGCACTAGAAATTTTATCCACCCAAGATTGATCGTTTTTGACTTCGGCCTTTCCAATCGGAAGCATCCATTGTGGGAATGTACAGAACTCTTCCGCGAAAACGAAAATGAATGATAGGATTATGAATAAAGTTGGATAAAATATGAAAGTCGGTAGACGCATAGGTGTCTCCTCTTCGCCTCCCGAATGGTGCCACCCGAGTGGTGGTGTAGAGGAAAAAAATCGAGTGTGACTACTTTTGGTGTGGTAGGCGGAAAAATCTAAGCGTATTGGAAAAAGGGCCAAAAATATTGAGTGGGATTTCGATGATGAATGTATCGCAAATCTGTGAAAAGGTTATCTTCCTTCCATTCGGTCCCCTCCCTGCTGAGGCTGTTGTTCTTTACTCGCTTTTTAATTGTCCCATTTTTTTAATATACGGATTTTTGTTTATTCTTTGAAAGAGCATATTCTCACGGGGGCTAAATAAATAAGAAACGATGAGAATTGTTTCATTCGTCAGACAAACATGGAGAAACGCCTTCAAGTGTGTTTATACCAATGGTTGCATACCCCTCTATAGTCTGAAATAAATTTAGGGAACTCACGGTCTTTATTGCCGCAATCCTGGGCATATAGGGCAGACTTTTTCTTCGCTTCCTGAATCAAATGTACGTCTAAGCATAATTATAGTCTCATTTATTACCTCAAGTGAAAATGATGAAAAATGTCGCACCTGTTTGAAATTAGCAATTAAATTCGTTTGTCTTCCTCGATGTTGAACTACTTGAATTTATGCAGTATTCCTTTCTGCTCTGGCATCGTTTCTCCATACGTGCTCTCTCTCCTCCAAATGATACATGCGGGCTTCCGATTCAAAATTTTAAATTTTAGATCCTCTATAATAGATGGAGGTAATTGTATTATCTATAGATGGTTGGAGGTTAGAATCGGAAAATGATATCCCTTTTGAGAGCTTATTCCAACAATTACACTACGACAGACCTTAACCCTATCAAACATTTTATTACTTTGACCTTGAAGTGCGATGGAGACCGCTTAGCAAAGAGGCGAGATCAGTATCATGAGCCAAATCGGATAGCCAAAGAAATATATTAAGATCTGAACATTTTGATCATCGAAGGATTATAGGAACTGGGCATTAGCTGAATGAGGATTTGGAACGTATTCAAGGAATTTTCTTTATTCAGGAAACGCTTCCATTTGTAATAACAGGAATATTTACATAACGTCCATATCTTTAAGAGCTCCTTGGCTATAAACGAATCTACATATCTAAACAATGCATTGGTTACTAGCCGGCTACTTTGTAAGTACGAACAATTAAAACAAACCGTGCCCCCAGGGCACTGCTAATATAGTCGCAATTAGAACAAAATTATCCGGAATCTCCTAACATTATGGGGGCATCTTATCAACGTTGTGCTTACGTTAATTACGTTAATTAACGTTATCTCAAGCTAAGCAGAATATAAACAAGAGATCCAAAGTCACGCCATTAGAAATCTCCGTATTTGCTAGGGTAGTACGCATTTGGTAGCATTTTGGTTTTCTGCACTTATTAAGCGATTATAAGCCTTTTCATTGTAGTCAACATTTGAGCCTACAAACTGAGTAAAATGTATTGAATTGTGAGAGGAAGATTTTATTGTTACTCGAAAGGAAGGTCAGTGCCGTAAAAAAGTGATAGGAATGTATAAGTATTTTTAAAATAAGCTACAATATAGGTGATCAGTAGTTGCGATCTGTATTTTAACAAGTTCACTTAGGGTTCACTTGTACCTCTAACTTGAATTCAATGTATCGTTTGAAGACCGTCTAAAGCATCGCTTTAAATTCGGAAAGAACCTGTTTTATGTTTTAAAAACGACAAAAGTTATAAGATGATAACATCCATATATGATATCCATTTCGTCCAATGTTGATACAGCATTTACCTACCTTAAATACTGTACTAAAGCGAATACGAAACATATCAAGCGACATTTGATGGAACATCTTCATAATTTATGAAGATTTAAGTAACAAAAGTTGACAAAGTCAACAAATTAGAAAAAGAAACACATATGCGACCGGTTTCGATGTTGTTCGTGCTTGCAATAATGGATTGAGTGGATTGCCTAGCTCTTGATGTGATAGTGTTGGTGGGAGAAGATCGTGTTGTATTTTATGCTATTGTTACCTTAACGGTGTGCATCGATTATCTCTAGCCGATGATGAGACAATAGGCTAAGAGAGAAGGCCCTCGACACATACCTTTTGTGAAAAGAGCGCTGTGCGCTAAACGTTCTCTGTGTAACTAGTTGAGCCTTTCATTAGCAACTTACACACCACTGAAGAGAACTGAAATGTTGAACATTCGCAAAACGGGGAAAAAGCATTTATTGAGGCTTGCTGGACGTTTCTGCTGCGAGAAAGTCTCTTATATTTCCCACAAGTTCTTACGTTTCTTTTCTCTTGAGTAGAAAAGATTCCCAGCCGCGAAATTCTTTCCTTAACTTCATGCATCAAGTCTTCCAAATGTAATTCATGCAACGATTAAGAATCAGAAACTCAAAGCGTTGCTTTCAGCATCACAGTTATATGATTAGGTTTCTTCTACTTAAGTTAATTTTTTTCGGTCGCCATTTTAAGTACAGAAAGAAAAAAAAATATCTTCTATATACGTTCATATGTATTATCCTTTTCAGTTTGTAGATAAAATATCACAGTTGCCATTGACAATGACGTATGAATATATTCACCAAAACGTATAATTCACCAAAAATTGAATCCACATCTTCGTGCTTACCCTGCGAGACACGATTTGCAAGGAGTGCATGAAGGTGCACGGTGTCTATTTCTCCAAACTATTACTCTCGGGTATCGTCCGCGAAAAAAAAAGGTTCGTAGGTAGTTCCTGCGTTTATTTCTTTAATTTTTTTGCAGTATCTGACCGACCTTGTTACAGAGTGACACACGTATGTTTCCACTAAGTACTTGATGTCTCTGTTCCATCCGTCTTGTAATCTTTTCCTTTACCGCTTCAACATCTCTCGGTGTCCAACTGAGAACTGTTGATGTGCAGTGTTTGTCTTATCTTCCACGTGGCCTGCTCACATCCATTTCAATGATCTTACCTTATCTATGATATCTGTCACTCCTGCCATCATCCTGCCCCAGGTTTTCCGTTTCCTGTCTCTCCTAGTGACTCCCATCCTGTACCAAAGAGCTTATTGATAACGCTTACAGATCTGTTGTAGTAATTCATAACAAAGGCCCACCCACTTACAAATTTCAGGTATTTTTGTGCACAAATCATTTCATTTGGTAATTTCTATATCGAATGCCATAGAAGTAATTGAACTATAAAGTAATATTAAATTACGACACCAACCGTTCATATATCAAACTTCTACCACTTGGAGTGACAACGCGTTATAGGGAATTCTTGGGAAAAAGCATTTGAAAGTGCAGCGACTTCTTGAGTTTTCATCTATTCCAACGGCATCTGACATACGTAACATTTGTGATACCTTTTGTGAGCATCTGTTTTCTCTCTCCATTGCGTATTCCTTTAGCAGAAATGTAAACATATCAACAATTTTTTTTCAATTTTATGGAGTGCAAAAGTTGGCATACTTATTGTTTTACACCAGCTCTTTGAATTAAGCTCTCTTAAAAATCCCCGTGTTTCATTAAGATTATTCTTGATCGTTCCGAGTTATGTTAATAGTTTACTTAGTACTACTAAGCAGAGTACTAAGATAGAATGCGACTCTTTGCATTCTATTCTTACGTAATCATAAGGGCACATCAATATAGAACTTAAAACTGTAAGATTTTGATTGAAATCAAAACAGAGTACGCCACCGAAACGTAGTAACCATGAAGCAAAAAGTGACTTTTACCATGGTAATTACGTCCAACGCCGTTTCAGTAACGGAATTTTTTAAACAGCAAGTTTATGTAGAAAAAATCTAGAGAGAGAATCTTTATTTCGAAACGCTATTATCTCTCATTTTGAAATATGAGAGTACCCAATATTTGAATCGATTTAATAACATTATAACTTATAACTAGGCTCCGATCATATCGCTCTCAAATTAAAATTTTATAAAAAGTTTCATATTCATTTCACACCCTTGTTAGCATTGGTTCCATTCTTATCCTTAAGTTCGAACTTACTCTTTTCAAAAGCTCCAGCATCAGCGTTGAGGACAAAATTTTCCTTCTTTCTCCACTCGTATTTAAAGGCGAGGAAAGTTCCTTCTTTTTTCACCTCTGTTTAGAAGTGAGGAAAATCTTGTCAAAATTCGAAGTGTCTCCGAAGCATGGAGGATAAAATACCACGAAATACAGTCCTTCTGGTGTTTTCTGTACTTGTATTAAAGAAGGGGTGAATGTGAAAAGTTCGATTCAAATTAAGATTTCGGATACTTGAGGAGCAAGATTTTCCTTCCTTTCTCACTAATTTGATATTTGACGGAAAAAAAATAATTTCTGAACTTCGTGGAGAAAACAGATAAAGTTTGAAAAATCACTAAATCGCAGAACCGCTGAATAAGATGAAGTGATTCCATATTTATTTGGTTTCTAATTAGGTAGATGTGTTTTCCACAACATGGCTGATATGTATGAAAACCGACGATCGAATGAATTCTGATACCGCAGTGGCACATCGTGAATTCCGTTGTAAACTTGGGTGTACTTACGCTAGTGGCGCTATCTCCCGTTACACACGGGCCAGTACTTATTTTTGATACCAACTGCGCCTTGACCGATACGGCTGCACACTTTCCAATGCAGAGCAGGTACGAGAAATAAAAGAGCTTGTAGTTTGACAACCATTTATGCACAAAGTGTTCGACCACCAGCGCTTTGGGCACGGACCGGAACTTTGCAACGATACATGAAAATTGGTTTGATCGCCGGGGCTCTGTTACGTTATCACAAGGCTATTGCTGTTGAACCAGGGAGGAAATCTATCGGCAAAATTCTGTTTAAGGATGTCAAAGAATTTCATCTCAGGAAAAGCAAACTTAGTGGATACTGTTCTCTCTAGAAAAAAAAAATGCTCAAATTCTTCAGTCCCTATGTTTGGTAGAAAATATTTTTCTACATAGTAAATTTGTTTTGGTTTATGCCCTAAAAATAATTAAATAGCATTCAAACCCAGAGATTTAATCCTAAAAATAATTTTGAGTTACAATTTCGCATTTAATTTTTGGACGGAGGAGTATTACATGACCTGAGTACGCGGCTATCCCTAGTAGAATAATAATACAATGTAATAAGCTAATTTATGAAGACCTTTCAATTCCACAAGGTACGAGTTATTCGTATTGCAAATGCGTTCATGCTTCACGAAGTTCATATACATCCAATGGAGTTATTCTGCTTATAATTTTTTCTGGTGTTTCTTTCGACTTCGAATCTATGGACTTTATGGAAATAGTAATTGCTATAGAATTATTTGACTAACACTGGATTCTTTCTTCAGAAATAAGAAAATTTTCGGTAACCATATTTAAAAGCAAGACACACGTCGAATAGTTTGAGAATAAGCATAATCAAATCATTTGACTCGAGCTTCATATGGCGGAATTCCATAACAATTGAAAAGTTTTTATTTTTTCGAATAAAAAGAAGTTAACAGATGTATTTTCACAATTAAATGACTTTAAAAAATTTAACTGTGGAATAAGGAATACTTAATATCTATGATAACTAGTGAATTAAACGATTTTAAATTGGATTAGAAAATAATTCCCTTAATACCCTAAGATATTATGCTGTTATATTTATTACGGGTGCTCCGTCGTTCGCACTCCACGGTACTTGCATTCTCCCTGTTTTTGAAGCATTCAAATACATTTTCCACGAGTGAGGAAAATAAATTTAATTGAACGTGTTTCCTTTATATTTTCAGACGTTCCAGATCCTCCAGGCAGACCCCTTATCATGGGCTTCACGTCAAGAACGGTCCATCTTTCTTGGGCTCCCTCCCTGGATACCCACAACAGTCCAGTAAAATATTACATCATCGAGATGCGGTGAGTAACTCATGATTTATTTCATAAGAAACGCGAGCCATTATTTTTATATTGGAGGATACCCAATAACTTACTCGGGCAGCGGAAACTAATATTGGCAAGGAATGAAAGATATATCCGAAGTATGGAGAGAGAGAATTGATATTCAAAAGCGGTTCTACGCATAGGTGAGGACGTAGGGAAGTCTGAATCATTCCTTACGATCTTTTGATTAGAAACCGATTGGAATAGGATCTGATAAATTCTCGCTCTGCGTTTCTCCAAAACGGAAACGTTTTTGCGGATGATCTTCCTCGCCGCCAAGGTGATCGACGAATATTAATGTGATATTATGCCTTCTACAAGTCTAATGAGTCGAAGTAAAATAGATATACACAGTTACGCCATGGTAATGGCAATCGTGCCTTCTCATTTCTTTTAATAATTAAGAAACCTCCTGATGAATTGCAATCATCAAAGGTGATATCTTTAAAAATGCGAATTTGATATAAAATCATTATTAATAGATATATTTTTNGCGTTTAAGCTTTATCGAAATCATAAACAACACATTGCTTTCCCAAGGAAGAATGGACTTGAAAAAAGTCTGACGGGACCGGGAATCGAACCCGGGTCTCGAATTAAAAAAATTACATTAATTCCGTTCTTGATTTACGAAGACTGTAGCATCAAGTAAACATTTAATGGCTCAAACACGCACTTATTATTTAATTACATCGAGCGCAAAATTTGCTAATCTCGGAAGACTGATTTTGATGTGAGAAAATAAATGTTTTGTATATTCGTACCTCGCTTATTTTTATATGATTGCCTTAGAATTTCGTTCATTGCAACTGGTTAGTCAAAAAGCCAAATAAATGTTTATTAGCGCTAAAAAGGTGCGATAATATCAATAGTTGTTATACTAATTAATACCCGCACACGCACAAATAGCGCACACTTTTTTCGAATAGCGGTTTAACATTTATTAAGCCGATAGGTCGATGAAAATTAACTGTCATTCGATATTTGAACTACGATTCATTACACGTTTCTGTCAGTCAGCTTTATTTCCCTGCAAACGCCTTCTTTCTTAGGGCGTTATTCTTTATGAAAGCTGGCACGCCAAGTAGCTCTCACCCCATTAGCTCCCCGTAATCCCTGGCGAAGAGCGGATAAAAGCCCTTAGCGAAGTGGAATGGTTCCATTCAACACACAAAGCCATAACTTGTTTGCTGACTTTTCCTCGCAGGGAATTTACGCATTTCTGTTTCAGTTTCACAATCGTTTTGATATTTCCATCTGAGTATTGGGTATTGATCGTGTAACGGATTTATTACGACTCGAAATTTAGTCATTTCACCAAATTCCTCACTGTAGCTCTTATGATTTTCCAAACACACACGAAACGCACTCATCTAAGCATACCTTTTAGGTTTAGATTAAGAATCATACCCCGCAAACCGCCAGAGACGTATGGCAGGGGGTTTATCAACACCAAAGACCTAAACAAACACCTAATCCATTCTTTTCACATATCTAATGCTCTGCGGAAAGAACTACCAGAAATAACTATCTGTTTTAGCGATACTTTCCTTATAACTCTTGGTCGTCGCCTTTCAAAGATCGCGCTCGTTGTCTACAGGAATTCCAATGTCTTTCACTTCTTCTAAAAAATCTGAATCAATGAATTTGTCGAGAAGCTTCCGTCGATAATCTGATCTTCTCACCTGAAGCGAATCCCCCCCCGAGGGATTTCATCATAGACGTAACGCTACTGTCGACTAAAGTCTCCACTGACGAAACGGGCTGCTCTATATTGGACTATCTCTAAATATGAAACTATCCCTACTTCATGGTGATCTCAAACCACGAAGGTGTTCGAGAGTAAGCCAAATAATGAGGGAAAAGTAAACAATTTATTTGCCTCTTAATGGACATCCCCTCAGGGTTCTACTCGTCAATCTCTGAATTCTTTTCGTCTTTCCTAGAATATCACGCATTCCTTGAACGATAAACTACTGCTGAATGCAACTCATATAAATGTATCGAGACACACGAACTCTAGTGGATATACTGCTATCTTTATCTAACGTTATCTCTCTGTATATGAGAGTGTCATCGGCTAACAATGTAAATTTGCTCCTTAAATTGTCTACTAGGACATTAATGTAAATTAGAAACAAGATTGGCCCTAAACAGTTGCTTATGGTACTCCTGATGTGATATATACTTTATCAGATTTAATTCCACCCAATGCAAATCGTAGAGATTTGTTTACGAGAAAAGATTTTATCGATCCGACCACTTCCGACGTTGATACAGAGTGCCCTAAAATGTGCTCTCTGTCGCTCAAAATAATTATTTTTTTTTTACATTCCTAAGGATTTGGTTTATGGATGCATTACTTTTGCTTACGCGTTCTTTTTCATTCAGCTCTTCTTGGGTAAATTTGATCCGTTAATATTGGTAACGCTAAAATAATAACTTTCCAAGGTGAGAGTGCATTTTCGGGACCTAGCTACTTAGCTACTTATCTTTCTTGCAGCAATTGAATGTCTGAATCGTTTTGTTAGCTATGTTGCCAATTCCGTGACACGTAAGAGCATGTGTAATATTTCATTTTTCTCTCTTGTACTTTTCTGAGGTAATGCACGAGCACTCAATGACTTTGTTAGCGAAGGAAAGTTGCTTCACCGAGTAGAGAATAAGCGTACTGTATCTTAATTACTACCGATGTTTTAAGTAAATTTAATGATGTAGTTGAAATTTAGGAAATCCGTCTGTTTGTATAGATGGACAATTAAATACTTATATTAAATAGCGAACCCACTACCAACAGTTTCTGTTGTAATTTGTCCTCTCATAAGGGTCTTGTAACTTAATTACCTACACAAACGCTGGTGAATTGTTCTCGATAAGAGAAAACCCGAAGCTATTTCCGAGATGAACGCTCCATGAGTTTTACTTCTTTTCTCTATGAAATTCCGCAAACCATTATTAACTCCATTCTCCCGAACTCCATGGCCGCCTTGTGATAATACAAAATGTGCTGACGTATGAATAATACTGAACAACTGCACAGATTTTGGTCCTTACGCAATACTATGAAATATACGGAACAATTTCTAAAGATTTATACAACAGGATGTAATGGTTACTCTTGACAGGAGGGAGAAATGATTATTGTAAGTCTGAATTCTGTGTATAGAGTAAATGTGTTTATTACACGTTATGCATAAAGTGTTGGTAAATCTTTTCTGAATTTATGAGAGGTTATGTGGAAGGGTGACTGCCACTTGATTATTGTCTTACTGATGCCACATTTAGAAATAATAATACGATTCATTGGGTCATTGCGTTGCAGATAACTGGACGTTTACCATTGAGAGCATTTCCGCATAGTGATAAAGAAAAAAGTCACTTCACTCCTTATCTTTCGTAGTAAGGCCCATTGCCTCTTCAAAAGTTTTGGAAGTGAACTGTGAACCGAATGAGGTTCTAACCGGCTTTCTGGCTATATGCTTAACTGACGGACGTTGATCGTCTGCTTTTCTGTATAAGATTCATAAAAAAAAACTTTTGAGACCTCTTTAGGATTTGGTAATTTCTCAAATTCAGCTCCATTTTCTTAATTATTAATTAATCTCTGCTACTTTATGCCCAAGCGTTTCATTGGCGAAATGCGCTCCTGATTCAAAAGATAATAGCTGAAACTTCACTATACGACAAGAATATCCTTCTGTGTTAAGTGACCACTTTAAGTCAGAAATAAGGCAATAGCATGACGGGCAAGGTAAGTTTATAATGTCATCGGGAATAAAATATCAAGATTGATTTATCATCACGCGCATTTCTGCGCATAAATGTTCCAGTTTTAAAATAAACTTGCGCTTTCACGTGAAAAAGAGGGTATCAATTATTAGTCGTGACGGCAATGTAAAACGCACTCTCTGATGGATAGCGCGGAAGAAATTTTCGCTGTGATGGCAATGTTTTTCCAGATTCCGAGAGAAATAATAAACGTCACATGAGTGAAAAGGCAGTAGGGAAAATCGGTGTATTTTATTCAAGATGCAATAATACGTGATGGTTTCAAATCAAACCTCTACAAAAAAAATTGATCACCATGTTTGTAAAATGTACATGTTCCCCCATGTCTATCTTACTATTTTCCTCGCTATATGTCAGAATTTCCTGTAAAATAAGCATTCGTCGTTTTATTACACAGAGTATGCAAATATCCAATTGTGGTTATTAAAAATCAAGTTTTATAAAGGATACAGTACGGGTTTATAACGTGGCATTATAATTCACTCGATGAATTCCCTCGTATGGATTTCGCATTAACTTAAATTAGAAGAACTTCGTGAAAAATCGAAGGCGGACATTTTTATACGTACAATGTACGACGTTTTGGCATTCATGATGTCCATGCCACATGAACTGGCTTATAACATTATTTTAATACATATTTTTAGCGTGTTATGATTTTCACGCCATACGTAGATGATAATATACGTTTAATTACTGCTTTCGCGTTATTTTTATTTTACGTATAGCCAAATACGTATGATAAAGTTGGCCACTAGCAAGCATCAACCGTAATTGTTGCTGCAGATAAAATTTAACCCAATACGTTATAGTATTGCTAAAGATACATCGACAGCTGAGGTCATTTCGCACGTAACCACCCTACCGGGAATCGAACACAGGACCAATTTCACCGAAGTCGAACGCGTTGCCCATTTTGCTCTCTGGTAGCCCCTAAAAACCTATTCATTCTATAGTTGTCAAGGTTGCAATTTCATTAACAGTGTTTCAGTGACTTAATTTAGTGATTTTCGGTTTCAACATTATTTTTTCCAAAATTATCAACTTCATTTTGCATTTAAGTATACCTACTAATAATCTTTGTTTAGTATGAGCGTATGAAAATCCAGAAAAAGCCCCAACTATTTATATAGAGTCTTTAATTCAGTGTGTTCAGAAATTATGAAATCATACAAAAATAGTGGTGAAATTTGAGTTATTATGATAGAGGGTATCTGTATCTAATATTAATATACCTTTTAGGTTTAGATTAAGAATCATACCCCGCAAACCGCCAGAGACGTATGGCAGGGGGGTTATCAACACCAAAGACCTAAACAAACACCTAATCCAGAAGGGGTGAATGTGAAAAGTTCGATTCAAATTAAGATTTCGGATACTTGAGGAGCAAGATTTTCCTTCCTTTCTCACTAATTTGATATTTGACGGAAAAAAAATAATTTCTGAACTTCGTGGAGAAAACAGATAAAGTTTGAAAAATCACTAAATCGCAGAACCGCTGAATAAGATGAAGTGATTCCATATTTATTTGGTTTCTAATTAGGTAGATGTGTTTTCCACAACATGGCTGATATGTATGAAAACCGACGATCGAATGAATTCTGATACCGCAGTGGCACATCGTGAATTCCGTTGTAAACTTGGGTGTACTTACGCTAGTGGCGCTATCTCCCGTTACACACGGGCCAGTACTTATTTTTGATACCAACTGCGCCTTGACCGATACGGCTGCACACTTTCCAATGCAGAGCAGGTACGAGAAATAAAAGAGCTTGTAGTTTGACAACCATTTATGCACAAAGTGTTCGACCACCAGCGCTTTGGGCACGGACCGGAACTTTGCAACGATACATGAAAATTGGTTTGATCGCCGGGGCTCTGTTACGTTATCACAAGGCTATTGCTGTTGAACCAGGGAGGAAATCTATCGGCAAAATTCTGTTTAAGGATGTCAAAGAATTTCATCTCAGGAAAAGCAAACTTAGTGGATACTGTTCTCTCTAGAAAAAAAAAATGCTCAAATTCTTCAGTCCCTATGTTTGGTAGAAAATATTTTTCTACATAGTAAATTTGTTTTGGTTTATGCCCTAAAAATAATTAAATAGCATTCAAACCCAGAGATTTAATCCTAAAAATAATTTTGAGTTACAATTTCGCATTTAATTTTTGGACGGAGGAGTATTACATGACCTGAGTACGCGGCTATCCCTAGTAGAATAATAATACAATGTAATAAGCTAATTTATGAAGACCTTTCAATTCCACAAGGTACGAGTTATTCGTATTGCAAATGCGTTCATGCTTCACGAAGTTCATATACATCCAATGGAGTTATTCTGCTTATAATTTTTTCTGGTGTTTCTTTCGACTTCGAATCTATGGACTTTATGGAAATAGTAATTGCTATAGAATTATTTGACTAACACTGGATTCTTTCTTCAGAAATAAGAAAATTTTCGGTAACCATATTTAAAAGCAAGACACACGTCGAATAGTTTGAGAATAAGCATAATCAAATCATTTGACTCGAGCTTCATATGGCGGAATTCCATAACAATTGAAAAGTTTTTATTTTTTCGAATAAAAAGAAGTTAACAGATGTATTTTCACAATTAAATGACTTTAAAAAATTTAACTGTGGAATAAGGAATACTTAATATCTATGATAACTAGTGAATTAAACGATTTTAAATTGGATTAGAAAATAATTCCCTTAATACCCTAAGATATTATGCTGTTATATTTATTACGGGTGCTCCGTCGTTCGCACTCCACGGTACTTGCATTCTCCCTGTTTTTGAAGCATTCAAATACATTTTCCACGAGTGAGGAAAATAAATTTAATTGAACGTGTTTCCTTTATATTTTCAGACGTTCCAGATCCTCCAGGCAGACCCCTTATCATGGGCTTCACGTCAAGAACGGTCCATCTTTCTTGGGCTCCCTCCCTGGATACCCACAACAGTCCAGTAAAATATTACATCATCGAGATGCGGTGAGTAACTCATGATTTATTTCATAAGAAACGCGAGCCATTATTTTTATATTGGAGGATACCCAATAACTTACTCGGGCAGCGGAAACTAATATTGGCAAGGAATGAAAGATATATCCGAAGTATGGAGAGAGAGAATTGATATTCAAAAGCGGTTCTACGCATAGGTGAGGACGTAGGGAAGTCTGAATCATTCCTTACGATCTTTTGATTAGAAACCGATTGGAATAGGATCTGATAAATTCTCGCTCTGCGTTTCTCCAAAACGGAAACGTTTTTGCGGATGATCTTCCTCGCCGCCAAGGTGATCGACGAATATTAATGTGATATTATGCCTTCTACAAGTCTAATGAGTCGAAGTAAAATAGATATACACAGTTACGCCATGGTAATGGCAATCGTGCCTTCTCATTTCTTTTAATAATTAAGAAACCTCCTGATGAATTGCAATCATCAAAGGTGATATCTTTAAAAATGCGAATTTGATATAAAATCATTATTAATAGATATATTTTTTTCGTTTGAACGTAAATTAAAAAGTAACCCATGGCGTTTAAGCTTTATCGAAATCATAAACAACACATTGCTTTCCCAAGGAAGAATGGACTTGAAAAAAGTCTGACGGGACCGGGAATCGAACCCGGGTCTCGAATTAAAAAAATTACATTAATTCCGTTCTTGATTTACGAAGACTGTAGCATCAAGTAAACATTTAATGGCTCAAACACGCACTTATTATTTAATTACATCGAGCGCAAAATTTGCTAATCTCGGAAGACTGATTTTGATGTGAGAAAATAAATGTTTTGTATATTCGTACCTCGCTTATTTTTATATGATTGCCTTAGAATTTCGTTCATTGCAACTGGTTAGTCAAAAAGCCAAATAAATGTTTATTAGCGCTAAAAAGGTGCGATAATATCAATAGTTGTTATACTAATTAATACCCGCACACGCACAAATAGCGCACACTTTTTTCGAATAGCGGTTTAACATTTATTAAGCCGATAGGTCGATGAAAATTAACTGTCATTCGATATTTGAACTACGATTCATTACACGTTTCTGTCAGTCAGCTTTATTTCCCTGCAAACGCCTTCTTTCTTAGGGCGTTATTCTTTATGAAAGCTGGCACGCCAAGTAGCTCTCACCCCANCAAATATCCAATTGTGGTTATTAAAAATCAAGTTTTATAAAGGATACAGTACGGGTTTATAACGTGGCATTATAATTCACTCGATGAATTCCCTCGTATGGATTTCGCATTAACTTAAATTAGAAGAACTTCGTGAAAAATCGAAGGCGGACATTTTTATACGTACAATGTACGACGTTTTGGCATTCATGATGTCCATGCCACATGAACTGGCTTATAACATTATTTTAATACATATTTTTAGCGTGTTATGATTTTCACGCCATACGTAGATGATAATATACGTTTAATTACTGCTTTCGCGTTATTTTTATTTTACGTATAGCCAAATACGTATGATAAAGTTGGCCACTAGCAAGCATCAACCGTAATTGTTGCTGCAGATAAAATTTAACCCAATACGTTATAGTATTGCTAAAGATACATCGACAGCTGAGGTCATTTCGCACGTAACCACCCTACCGGGAATCGAACACAGGACCAATTTCACCGAAGTCGAACGCGTTGCCCATTTTGCTCTCTGGTAGCCCCTAAAAACCTATTCATTCTATAGTTGTCAAGGTTGCAATTTCATTAACAGTGTTTCAGTGACTTAATTTAGTGATTTTCGGTTTCAACATTATTTTTTCCAAAATTATCAACTTCATTTTGCATTTAAGTATACCTACTAATAATCTTTGTTTAGTATGAGCGTATGAAAATCCAGAAAAAGCCCCAACTATTTATATAGAGTCTTTAATTCAGTGTGTTCAGAAATTATGAAATCATACAAAAATAGTGGTGAAATTTGAGTTATTATGATAGAGGGTATCTGTATCTAATATTAATTTAAAGGATAAAATATTATCAATGTACCACATTCGTCTTTAGATATTTAAATCGACAAATTAATGAACTTTTTGTATAAGTGTCGACCCGTGCCTTTAGCAAAGAGAAAGTAAATTAAAACGTGTTTTTTTTATTTTTCGAGTACTTGGATGTTGAATTCTTGTGCGGTACTTCATTCTTATAGTCGGTTTTTAAAACCTCCTTGCAAATTTGTGGTAGATTTTAGTTCAGCTAACCTAGGAAGAATTTACTTTCTTTTCTAAAGAAGCCATGGTTCAACTGAGATCCCTAAAAATTAAAAATATTGAATCAAATTCCTAAAATAATGATTTCTAACGACAGAAATGGAAACTAAATGCCACAAGCTTTGTAATCCTCTTTGCTATTTTTCTAATCCTCTTTGCTATTTTTTAATCCTCTTTGCTATTTTTCTAATCCTCTTTGCTATTTTTCTGATGCATACGTACATTTACCGCTATTTCAAATTCCGTGAGAACTACATGGCTACGCTACTTTCTACCAACTACGCTACTATCTACCAACGTATGCGGAGAACGTTTTCCAATTTCGTGCGTCAAATAATTTCCTTTGTCACGTATTTTTCTATTTTGAAAATCATGCCTTCGGCAGAATCCTGCGTTTGAGTCCTCCCCATCTAATGGATACCAGGAACTGTGCATCCCTCCCACAAAATTGCATTTAAACGAAGCTCTTCTTAAACGAGATGGATCCGCAGTAGCAAGAGCTGTAAGAGAAGAGGGAATACCTACTAAAATCTTTCCCACCGCCAAGTTCATTCAACCTGCATCACGAGTTGCATTCTCTACTTTCTTCTCCCCTCTTATTTAATAATTAAACCTTATACCTGTGTTTACACACTCGACAAAAATCGCGTGGCCCTTGGGAGGCGTAGAAGTTGAAATCGATCTTATAAGACACACCGCCTTCATTCAGGGAGATAATTTAAGCATCACCAGCCTTCTGACTCCTTCATATATGTTTAACTCCGGCGCTCCTTGAATATTGCATCAAAGATCTTAAAAATTCGATTGTTTTGAGTCTCAAAGCGGGATACTTGCTCGTCCACCAGCCTCCAGGGCGTGGGTTCGAACATTAGAAAGACGTATCTCGATGACAGAAATAGATGCTCCCTGTTTTTCAAGTCGTTTCAACATGATATAATGACTAAATATCATTGACTTCCATCGTACAGACAGCCTTTGGTCCGAAGGTTCGATCTTTAAATCTTCACCATTATCAACAAAACGCTTCAAAACCCGTGATACCGGAATAGTTAGGAAGTTTACTCTTATTGTTCTAATTGAGTAGGAATGCTATGTGTAAAGCAATTCCACGTTATTTGATCTCAATTACCTTACGGATAACACCTTAGATAGCGTTCGAAAGAGAGTGACCAAAATGTATCACATAATTCAGTAGCTTTAATATCGTTACAGCAATTAATTGAATTCAATAGAATTAAACGGAAGACACCCATTCTTCTATCTAAAACCAAAAGGCAAATGATACCCTCCCTTCACTGAGATATGGTAGCAGTAGCTTCACCTTCACTTTTAAAGCAGAATAATTTTCAAATACTTATCTGATTTTTCATTCATATTTTATATTGGGGTTATATTTATGATAAGTGATTACTGTAACGAGTTAAATCCTAAATGCATTTTAATTCTATAATCTTGTATTACATATTTGTCTAAGAGCAATTTGAAAGTCTCTGAATGTGAAACCTCTTCTGAGAAATTTTATCACGGTAGGTGTCACTAGCAAATTCTGAAGTTGAATGTTGCCAGTTTCTGTAATGATTTTTCATATGTATATTGTGTGTGTAAATATCGAAAAATCATGAAATGTTCCCACCTTTAAGTTAAGTCATAGACTAACTTATACCTCATCCATTACTGCGAGTGAGTAAAATGATTCATACTGACCTAATGATAATCTTTTCTCATTTTAACGAAATACTTAGAACTACGTGCTACTCGCGGCAAAAAATGTGGCATGTTGGGACCTTTCATGAGAGGTGACAGGAGAAGCAATCAGGTTGAAAGCTTTTCCCTATGAATTTAAGCGGAAATTCACTGCGCTTTTGGTCAGTTCACCGAAATTTGGGGGATACTTTTCAAAAGAAACCTTAATACACAATAACTATCATTTACATCTACATAAATACCCTGCAAGTTGCCTTTCGGTGTGTGGCGGGGGGTGTGGCATGTGGCCTGGACTTTATCCAACTTAATTTTGGGTAAAGTCTGCGGGGTGTCAAGGCGCCGCGGGAGAAGTTTTTATTGATGGTTTCCTTATAAATAATGTTGCAGGCAGTAATTCTGTGAGAAGCCAATTTTTCAGTCATCAGTCGACTTAGAAAAATATGGGTATAGGACTACGTGCGTGACTGAGGACAGTGACTGGCGTTTTACCACTGCCTCGGGAGTAAATGTTTCACATGTGAGCGGATGATTGTAAACAGAAAAGAATAATTCGGAGTGAATTGTTGCACACTGGACAGGCCAATCACGGAGATTAGGAAAGACACATTCACGTTGTTACCTTATATAGAAAGCCAGGGAAAGGCTGCGGAGAAGCAAAACGTGCTTGAAATAGGGATCAAAATGAATCGAAGCTTTTTATATGGTTGGTGTATTTTCGAAAACTACCATTAAATTAGCTGTTTCAGTGCTGACCCCGTGCTCTAGCAGCTAGCTAGTACTGAGCTTACATTTAGGGTGCATTGTACTCCCTCAAGGTTGATCCTAAGGCATGCCTCCACCCTTAAAATACGAAACAGATGTGCGCAACTCCTTCCTGGAATTAGTTCTACTACTAATGAGTATTTTCTTTTCTAAAGCCAGCTATTACTTTAATTTAGTGGTTCATCACATTTTTTACGTATTAAATTCGCAGCTGTCTTGACCATTTGTCGCTCAGTACTTACTCAAATAAAATCAACGAAAAATACGACACTCAGTTTATTATACAATAAATTATTTTTCAATAAAAATATGAAGGAAAATAAAGGACAAATCATAAAATCATAAAAATTACTTCTTTCGGATGTTGTGCAGCATTCCTATAGCCGTATTTCGGAACATCGGGTTTGAAGTTCAGCAACGACAGCCTCACTCATAACTACTTTTTTAAACAGTAATGTTAACACTTGATTCGGCTGTTCATATATTCTGATATTTTGTTTTAACAGCTGTACGCTTCCTTTCAGAATGGATGAAACTATGTCCTTAACAATTTCTCAGTTTTGCACCTGGTTTACATTTACATTTACATTTACATAAATACCCCTCGAACTGTCGTAAGTTGTGTGGCAGGGGGTGTTAAAACACCAACATCCCTAAATAGCTACCCTATTTATATGTCTAATGCTATCTGGAAAAAGAGACCAGTAATAACTATCCGTTCTCGCTATAATCTCTCGAAATTTTTTAGACGTCTGGTCTCGGAAATCGCGTTCGCTAATCGCCGGTATAACTATGTCTCGTATTTCCTCAAGTAAATCGCTACTCAGAAATTTCTCGAACAATTTGTGCCTGGACTCGAGTCTCCTATCCTCTAAGGAATTCCAACCTAGGGATTTGATCATTTCTGATACACTGCTATCGAATCTATAATCTCCTTTTACGAAGCGAGCTGCTCTACGCTGTACGCGCTCTAACTCTGAGATCAGACCCTTCTCGTGAGGGTTCCATACTGCGCAGCAGAACTCAAGTAACGGACGAACTAGTGAAAAATAAGCTACCTCTTTGACATTTGTCTGACTGCCTCTAAGAACGCGGTTACATAGCCTAAGAGTCCTATCGGCTGACCCCACTATATCTCGTATGTGCGTTTTAAATGACAAATTACTACTGAAAACGACCCCTAAATATTTATATTGGCCTTTATTTTATTATTATTAATATTTATATTTATATTTGATAAAGGGAAAACTTATGAGCTATGAGCGATGCTGGATAATGACACTTATTTTGGTTACTCCTTTACTATCGCAAAAGTAATTCATAGGGCCACTTACCTAGACCATTTCAATTGGTAGCATTCAAACTTGGTAATGAAAGCTTGGAAAGGAAAGAAATTTTCTTTGATAAATTATTTTGTTGCTCAGAATTACATTTCACGACATCATTAATTCAAAAGGAAATATTTGCGATGTAAGGAGCTAATTTCTCATTACATGCAAGAAATGAATCACCATTTCCATAGCTCACAAATTTGATTGTATCAATACAGTAGAAAAAAGTGCAAAATGGAAATTACGGAATCTATCACGCTGTTTCCCTCACTGTGTACTCCTCGTCAAGCTTTTTAATCTACTTTTGAATGTGGAGGAATCAGCAGATATATGAATAGCTTACCGTTCCAATCAGCTAGGTTGTATATCATTTGGAAAATTTCAAAATTTCCCTTCAAATTCCGATTAGAGAGTATCACGACTTTTCTTAGAGGATAAGCGAGAACAAAGCGTGTTTCGTTTGAGAGCGTTTGCCATATTTTTGATTAAGAAAAATTCATGTGGTTGCCTTCTAGGTCACTAAGTTTGCAGTCATTCTAGCGGAAAAATATATCACTTAAACTCAAGCTGAATTGAAACGAGTAGAACTCAGTATTGAAGTTCTTTTTGAAGAATGGCGATTATACTGGTAAAGTTCGATAAACTAATCCTCTAAAGAATGATATCCGCTGATCAGCGCAAGGGTTGCATATTTTGCGAGTGTTCTTGAAAACGTGAAGGGAATTTTTTTATCTACGCTCCATATTGGATTTTTAAACGCTGCACTGACCTGAAGCGTTATTATTTTATCGTGATACGGGAGCTATTGGACTGAAAAATGAACATTAATAATTCCTATTGTGAAAAGGAGCCCGTTATACAAATGCGAAGTGGTTATTCAGGTCAAAAAGAATTAGTTATCGCTGCAAAAGTATTTTAATCATAGACCTGCTAAAACCAGGACAAAGGAAACAAAATCCCCTAACAAAAGAACAGGATAAACTAATGAATTGAGCCTCCAAGCAGTCATGCTGGAAACGTGTTTGACATCGATAAAAGCGGTTCCGGGTTCGATTCACAAGTGGGGGAAATATGCGAAATGACCTTAGCTGTCGAAGCAGATTTAAAATTACTACTACTACTACCAATGAATTGTTTACTATTAAGAGCAATTTACCTTAGTAAGAACAAAAAATTCCTTGATGATTCACCTCAGAGTTTATCGGGGAAAAATTACAATAGGTATATCTTTAGAAATCTAAAATCCAGATGTTCATTTGGTTGTAGTTATGTTCCGAAAATCGTCTCCACTGGATTTTAATAAAATCTCGGCTCTCAGTTATCTTATTTCATTAATTTAGCCAGATATAAACGGAGAAACTTTTAATAGAAATGTTAAAACTGTCCTTTAAAAGGGTAACGAGTTTTCAGGAAAAGTATAGCAATTTTATGAAAGAGATTATTATTGAAACTATTAGAGGATATTAGTGGTTAGAAGAATCCGAGGGAGGTGATAGCGTGCGCACAGTTGTAGAATAAATAGAAAACGTCAAATTGCGAAACGGTGGCCTTAAGTATTAACAAGACATTTTAAATTTGCAGCAAAATGTCAAGGGATTCAGTCAGGCCTAAGCCTTTTGGGCGTTGATGGAAGAGACTAAATGAATAATCGAGCCTTCTATGACGGATTACATTTCCTTTCCAAAAAATCAAAGCTTCAAAAACAGAAATCTCAATTTCTTCACAATGCATCTCATGATTCAATTGCTTTACAGTGTTTCCATCTGTTTCCCCTAATCGTGAAATATTCTGCCGGTCGATGTGTCCACCTTAACAATTCCATTCCATCAATCCAGGAGGATAGAGATATTACTGGTTCAAAGGATGTATAGAGTGTTTATTTATTTTGTATCCGTGCAGGTGTAATGTTGAACATTCATCAAATTTTATCGAAAAAAGTCTACGTATCGTTTTATTTCCTTCCATCCGCTCCACCTCAACCTAATAAATACGGATATCATGGGATGATCACATCCCGGCCTCGGAATGGAAACAAACTTTTCGTTAGAGCGCCATCATTGTTCTCTTTTATTCTCGGCAAATTCACTTTTTTTCGTCGTTGAATATTTCAGCTGAGGAAAAAGGACTAACGAGGATTTGCGTTCTGTCGCTTTGAATTTAATTTTTGGGTCATAGTCACTCGCTGTAATTTCGATTCGTTTAGATTGTCTTCCACTTACTCTAGATATGTAATACAATGCTCTTAAGCATCTACCACCCCTCTAGCCTTAAATATATTCATTGCTGAATTGATTTTGCTGATCTCATTGCTGAACAAATAATGCTGCATTGGGTTTGAAAAACGCATTTATACATTATCGAAATCTGTATCCCTATCGGTTTTCATGCCAACAAATTAGATTTATTAAACGGGCATAAAACACCCTACTTCCATTGTACAGGTATATATAAAAATATGTAAAGACAGAATAATATAAATAACATTTTAAATACAGGAAATAAAGTATCTCAATACCAACA